>SNQJ01S0013848.1:184468-209052 GCA_010110895.2 Picea sitchensis
ATTATTTTTAGTATCATGTTATTTTTTTAATTTTATTTAACATGGAAATGTTATATTTTATTTTTATAGGATTTTGTTGAACGACTTTCACATATGTTAGTGGGGACTTACTCTATAGAGAATAATATCATGGATTTCATCAACTCTTTTCATATTGAAAAAACACAAGAAGGAAGGAAAAAGAAACAAAAAGTAAGGGAGGTTGAAGTTGCAAGAGTAGACAAAGAAGAACATGAAAGAAGAAAGAAAATTCCTCATTATAGAAATCCTAAAAGGATTACATTTGAAAATGAGGAAACTCCAAATGAAGCTTTTGTTGAGAATAATCCCAATGAGGTTATCACTCCTTCTCGCAAAAAGAATAAACAAGATAAATGCAAAAGAGTGATGGTCGATGATGAGTCTATTCCTATTGATTATGAAGAAATCGTTGATTTATATGAAACCCATTTAAGTCATAAGAGGAAGAAAGCAAATTTTGTTGATGATGTTCAAGAAACCATCATTAGCTTTGAGTATTATAATGAAATTCCTAAAGGTATAAGATAAATAATAACACCAGATGTCCATCTAGAGGATGATATAATGAAAACAACACAAAATGACATTTGAAATAGATTGAGGACGACGAACTTAGTTGATCATGGCCATACATTTCAGTTGAATGTGAAGCAACTTTATAAACCCACAAAAGGGAAAGAAAAATATCAAATTAGAAAACTACATCACTTGCATATTCACAATTTGAAAGCATTGATTAGGTAAAATCCATATGCACATGTGATTGAATACCTAGTTTTTGTAGACCCAATGGAAGTTCCTAGGAGGGAAGAATTTGATAGATAAAAATGTTTTGACTACAAATATTATGTGATTGGAGAAAATCATTCTACAGAGGCTAGAAGAGAATTGATGCAAGAATATCCCAATAATCTTGTTTTTGAGATAGTCAAATGCATAACTTATGTTGGTTTAATAGATTCAGAATAAAATGCAAGAAAAATATCAAATTAGAAAACCACATCACTTGCATATTCAAAATTTGAAAGAACTAATTAGGTACAATCCATATGCACATGTCGTTGACTACCCAGTTCTTGTAGACCCAATGGAAGTTCCTAGGAGGGAATAATTTGATAGATCAAAATGTTTTCACTAGAAATATTATGTGATTGGAGGAAATCATTCTGCAGAGGCTAGAAGAGAATTGATGCAAGAATATCCCAATAATCCTCTTTTTGAGATAGTCAAATGCATAATTTATGTTACTTTAATATATTCAGAAGCAAAGTTATTGGCATGGGATCATAACACGAACAATGAGTATAGAATGTCCATGACTTTCATTCAAAGGGTGAGATTTATCCATAATGCGTTTTTTGAAATATGTCATGGGGAGATATCAAATGTTGATTCCAAATTTCGAAAGCAATGTTGTATGGAAATAGGCTTCCAAATTGATGATGAAAATGCAAAAGAAAAAAATCGCAAAGGAAGTGATGTATTTAGAGTTGTGGATATTTATTTTCAATTGGGATTTAGAATTCGACGGGTATGGGATTTGATAGATGATATATTTACCCTATGGGAAAATGTTAGTATAAAAACTCAGAGAGTTAAAAAGGCTAAACCATTAATATGTGTTACAAGTAAGACAGGGTCTTGTTGGCAGCGAAACATATTTTTAATTTTTTATATCAATTAAATGATCTATGTAGCTACCTAACCAGGGTCATACATTTTTCTATTCTTCATAAGCAATTTCTGCCATGACAATTGTAAGTTTTTAGTTTTCCCTATTGTTGTTTTTCATGCTTCGTTCATGACTAAAAGCATGAAAACGAAGCATTAAAAACTTACGACTATGTTACCATTATCTTTGAAAGATCTATAAAAGGCAAGATGTCTCTATGGTCTATTAATGAAGCCTTGTTCCTTGCTATGAAGACTATTCTCTTTGTTTCGATTCCTTGAATACCAAGCATGCTTAGGAATTGTTAATTATATCAACAAAAGACGTTATGATTTGAGCATTGATATGGTTTTTGTGTGGTTCTTGTTCAAATGTTTCCTCATCACTAGGTTTTGATTTATAAGGTTCATTCTCCCAAACTTTATGATCGAACCCACTATGTTGTGCAATTATTGTTATGCTCTGGATGTGGGTTGTACTTTATGAAAGGTGGCAATACAATTACAGTCAGATCATCATTTCAGGACTTGGTCTCGAGCTCTGCAACACCCCTCGCACTCATTTCAAACGAATGTTTGTCTTTTCATTATGTATTTTCTCCCCATACGCTATAGACTATTGGTGTTTCTCAGGCTCGAGGTATGGCTCTGGTCTATTCTCACAAACCCTCCCTACACGCTATGTTTGATTGATTTCCCATTGATTCAATATGGCTCATGTTGTTAGAGTAGAACCTAATGGCACTCAAACTTTGCTCTTATATGATGATGCCAGAGAGGATCTTGAGAGTAATGGTTGGATCGTTTTCCTTAGAAAATTCCAGGGTTTCAATCCACAAACTGCTCAGGAATTCACTCTCTCCTTCGATGGGTGTAGAGCTAAGGTGGGTGATGTTCAACTCGAGGTTACAGAGGATTTTTTGAGCCAAGCTATAGGACTCCCTGCAAGCTTTCAAAGGTGGTTCAAAAATGCAAAGGTAGAAGAGGTTCCTTGGAGTCTTCTCTTTACATCTCGGAAGATAAAAGGATGTGACAAAGGTATGCCCATCTCCTTACTGAAAGCTCGATGGCATGGTCTGCTTGTTGTGTTGAAATAGTTTTTCACCTGTGAAGGACGTTTTGGTCTTTTGTTTCTTTATCATCTGCGCTTGCTCATGATTTTTATGGGGTTTCCTTTAACATGCCTTATTATTTATTGAGGAGCCTTCACAAAATGGGCAAAAGGTATAGAAAGAAACAATCAGACTCGAGCCTCTTCCATCACGGCTTAATAAAAATTTTACTTGCACATCAATTAGAGTTGCAGAATGATAATTGGGATTCATTTTTAATCAGAAACGGTTTCTCTAACCCCAATGTTGAAGAGATCGACAAGTCTATGACTGAAGAAACCTTAATTTACCCTACAGCGCCCCTCTCACCTACCCAGGCCTATGTCTCAGCCTCGTACAACAAACCCTTACTCGATCCAAAGGTTATTGAGTAGGCTCGTGAGCAAGTTACATGGCCCAACAACTCTGTTAAATTTTCAAACAAACCTACAGGCAAGATGTCTAAAGACCATGTTGATTTGAATTTTAAAAATAAGAGAGTTGGAAGGTTAATTTCGAGGAGGCTCTGTAACAAGTCGAACCCTCATGCGAACTCGATCAAGATGATCGAGGTCCATGAGAGTTCGGACTTCGAAATTGATAGGTTCCTCACCGAAGAAGAACCTCTTTTGTTCAAACCACACCTCGATCGGCCTTACAACTTTGTGGAAAATCTACCTCCCTGTATGAAACATAACGTAGAGTTTCCTGGTATTAAATTGGGTAATGAATCTACAGTCCATGTTGAAGATGCTCTGATTCACAATCGTGGTTATTCCCAAGAGACCATCCCACAGTCGAAGTGTGAAGTCTGCCTATTCTGGATTGATAAATACTACACTGATATACCTATCCTACAGTCACATGTTAAGGCTCTTACTGATCAGATCGATGCCTTAACAAATAAGAACCATAGGCTTGAATTTGTCTTTCAAGGAAAAGGGAAACGTATGAAGACTACAGGGAATGTAACATTTAAAAACATTGAGGCTGCAACAGCAATAGTGAATTATAAGATCATCTGATGCGATTTGATTTACAGTTAGAGGTATGATTCCTTTTATCTTCAAATAGGGTTATTTCCTAAATAAATTAGATTGTTTTATTCATTCAATAAATTGGATTTCATTTACTAAAATAACTAGCTACAGAATCAGCAAATTCTATAGCCAGTTATGTTAATTCGAAATTTGCAAATTAATGGTTAAATATGTATCTAAATCTCTCTATTTTTCCTTTTATTTTCAGGATATTCAGGAGTTCATGGTTACCAATTGATCTGAAGCATCTTTGAGACTTGCTAGCCATATCTATGATGCATTTTTTGTACAAACAGAAATGAACTTTTTTTAGCTTTAAAGGATTTAGTATGATCTAGGTGGTTATATCCCCCTTTTATTTTTGTAATCAATATCTGATCTCAGAAGAGGAAATAGATACATTTCTGAAGGCTTTAAAAACCCATTATTTTTTGTAACCAGGACATCTTGGCCTGGGGCTAGTTGTGGACAGCTTATACTCGAATTTGGATATAACATATGTTTACATTTCTGCTTTAGCTATTTGTAAATATTGTTGTTGTCCATGATTTGTTTATCTTGATAATCTAATGACTGTTGATAGCTTTCGTCTTCACAGATTATTATGTCATTAAGATAATTTATTTCATGCAGTTCACAATTTTATGCTTCAGTTATATGAAAATAGTGAATGATCATTCAATTCGGATGATAAGGTTTATCTTAATCTCGTTGAGTGATTAAAGCGGGTCATTACTGTCGGATTTTTCTTATATGTAATTACTTGCAATCTCATATATCACAGTTATTATTTTGCGTCCTATCATTTTATCATTTAAATACAGCAGTCAACAAACTATTTAGCATTTATTCCAAACAGCGTGAAAGTACACTGCAGATTTATCTCGGGACAGACTGACTGGACGATTCATGATTATACAAACGTCAGATGCATACTCTTCAAGTGATAAATAGGTTAGTCTGTTCCTTTTATTTGCTTGTTTAATATAGAAACTCTTACATATGGTTTGGTTTTCACTGTTTACATATTCGGTTTCGATATTAGCTTGATTTTGATTTTACAGATGCAATAGAGATAAAAACAAACCAAAAAGAAATAGTGCTTTTTCTTTCTTTATCTACTTTCATAAAAAGAGCCATTTTTACATTGATTTTAGTGAGTTCATATTAAAACTCATAAATTGTATAACATGTATATGAATTAGACAAACAGTTCTGTGTGTAAATATTATTTAAAATAAGTTGTATATTTATGTGTGCATATATATAACAGTGATTAGTAATTAGTGAGTTATTTTGTTTCTTTTATTTATTTATTTGTTTCTTTTAGGACTTTAGATTGGCCAACGGAGCCATTAAACCCATCAGAGTGAGTCAATCCAAACGGCTTGGGTTAATTAGACAACCTCGGATCAGACTCGCTCTTCCAGTTGATGAGCGGTCAATTTTGCCCGTCAACAAATGGCGCTAGAAGGAGAGCCTAAACACTATTGATGGCACATGGAGGTCGCAAGACTCCTCCCCCACCTACCCGCTCACCTATAGTAACAAGAATTCATTATGACAACAACATTGTCTCTCAAACAACAACCACATCAAATGAAAATCCACAGATTACTGTTGAACCAATAACACCAAACCCCCCAGGGGTCAACGTACAAGAAATTGTTCATCAATCACTTCTATGAACAGACGGTGCTTTGGCCCGTATCAGACAACCAGGTTAGCCATTAAATCAACCATTAGACTTCTCTGATATTAGGGAGAAACTTGAAGGCACTCGTCTTACCCTAAACCCAACGGATCCAGATCACATCCTCACCTCTGCAGCGGGAGGATCTGGTATCCCACCATCACCACCCCCTTCATCTCCTTCTTCTTCAGGAGAAGAATCATCAAACAAAGGTAGTTCTTCATCTCAACCATCGACACCACCCACACCTATGGAAAATCCGAATAATCCCACCAGACCTTGGCTCAATCAAGATGCAATGGCCATACCTAGACCCCATCATCCTTTGCCTAAACATCCAGAGAAATGGCTCCCTAAATTTGACCTAGATTCCAAGCAGATCGTTGAGGATCATATAAAAAATTCATGCTAGTCATTAGACTCCAAAGCGTAGAACATGAAGACGTAGTATGCATACTTTTTTCATACACATTTGAAGGCAATGCCTCTACCTGGTACTTTTCCCAACAACCCCACACCATTGTATCTTGGGATAGATTCGAATCTTGTTTCCTTGAGAAATTTGGAGATGACAAATCTCCCGAAGCCTTAGTCATGGAACTCTCTAGTTTAAAGATGAACCCCAAGGAAAAAATAAAAGACTTTAATCAAAGGTTTCTAACATTAAATAATCGAATCCCCACGGATTCAATGCCTGTTGAAAATCTTATCATCGCATACTACATGAAATCCCTACACCAAAACATAGCAATCGAGGTGAAAATGTCTAAGAAAGCAACATTATTGGAAGCCTTCGAGGAGGCGATCCAAATTGAGAAAGATATTCTCAACCTAAAGGACAATATCTGTAACAAGGCAGAGATTACCTCATCTTCCAAGAAGAAAATAGAAATTCTTCCTAGACCTCCCCAAACCAAAACTCAGTCAGACAATTCAAATCTAGAAAGTTTACACAAGGTCATTCAGAAGTTGTCAAATCAAGTTATAGATTTAAGGAGATCAGCTGAAGAAGCTTCTTCAAGCAAAGGGCCTTACAAACCCCCTTTCAGAAATCATTTTCCCACAAACTGGCCTAACTCAAGTTCTGAAGGTATAAATCTAGAAAGCCTACAATATGCTATCCAGACGATTCTGGAAGCACATGATAACTTAGTTTCTCCCAAGATTCCTGAAGATGTGGCTGAACAAGAAATAGTGGAAGAGGACGAATCCTCTCCCAACATTTTCGGGCATTTTTCGGATAGTATCTTTCAAGCCAATTTTGAAATAGTACATCCTTACAATACCAGAAGTAAAACAACGAATAAATCCTCTTCTGAAATTGGAACTAATGCACCTCAAAAACAGTCTAAACCAATTGAAACTAAACAGAATTCAGCAACTCCAAGTTTGGATTATGATTTGATTGAGGATCTAAAAAAACTTAGAGCTAATATTTATGTTTATGAATTATTGAAATTTATTTTTCTTCTGCAAAAGATGTTTTAGAATATTGCAGAAAACAGCAAAAACAACAATTTGAACAGCAACAAGTTTGCAGAAAACAACCCCAAAACACCTCAAAAGGTCTCCATTAAAACAACACTAGAGTCCTCTGATAAAAGAGACCTTGTTGTAAAAAGTGTAACAAATGTAGATAAAATAATTCCAGGAGCTGCGACTAAAAAACAACAAACTTCTACTGTTAATACTCGCAGAAATGTCCCACCCTTTTTGTTGACTTTTGAAATTTTCAATAGGAATGTACATAATTGTATGGTATATTTAGGTGCATCGTCAAACATAATGCCTTGGTCTGTTTGCCAAAAAAACAATTATGAAGCTCAACCTTCCAGTCTGAAAATTATTCAGCTTGATCGGACCAGTGTTAAAGTAATAGGTGAATTAAAAAATGTACTTATCAGATTATCATATAATCCTAAAGTCCACCAGATTATTGATATTATTGTCATTGATATCCCTGAAGTATATGGCTTATTTTTAAGTAGGGATTGGTCTGAACAGCTACATGGTTATTTTGCAACAGATTGGTCTCACTTGTGGCTACCAGAAAATGGAAAGCCTAACAGAATCAAGATCAATCGTGAGCATTATCTCAAGCTTACGGTAACTGATTTAAATGATCCTAATGAACCATTCACTGCTTCCGCCAATTCACATGAAATGCAGGGGATGAACACTTTTTTCGGCAATTTCATGGTTGAAACTTCTACCATTACTGACCCGAAACAGTAGTCTGAACTCATGACCTGTACACAGTCAACAGCCCTCTATAAGGTGTCATATACAGCTGATGAAAATCATATCTGGACTCTTTACTTCGATGGATCTAAGTCTAAAGAAGGAGCTGGTGCAGGATGTGTGCTCATCGATCTAGCAGGTAACAAAACTTTGATCGCTTGCCGGTTAGAATTTGAATGTACAAATAATACAGCCGAATACGAGACACTCCTGCAAGGTCTCCGAAAGGCACTAGATTTGAGAGTTCAGAATTTAACAGTCTTTGGTGATTCAGAAATTGTGGTCAGACAGGTAAGAAATTATATTCATTACCTATCTCCACACCTGAAAAGCTATCAAACTGAGGTATTGAATTTAATGAACAATTTTTTTGCGTTTAACATTAATTCTATTCCCAGATTGAATAATTCTGAGGATAATTTGTTAGCTAATGTCGCCTCTAAACTTTTTTCCTGCAGAAGGCCTTTCTCCAAATGTGTTTTCCATCGAGTTGTTGTTCAGACCATCCGTCCTGGACAACATCACTAATTGGAGAGTTTTCGACGACGATCAACAAATCATCAGTTTTCTGCACATGGAAGATACTTTGCAAGGTGCATTTATCGATGAAGGTACTCATGATGAAGACCTCCATAATTTTACGATAATATCGGACCCAAGATCTCTAGAATCAACATCAAATATGGTAAATTCTATCCCAAAATATGTGGTAAGATTAGAAAAGTTTTATGATTTACATGTTAAATTCAGAAAATCAGTGAATTGTAAAATGAATAGTTCTTCCTTGACCCATGAAAAGGTGAACCTAGGAACTAAAGATAACCTACAATGCATCAATTTGGGAATGGGATGTTCTGAGCAAGAAAAGTCATCATTTATTAAGTTGTTTAAGGAATTTGAGAATGTCTTTGCTTGGACATATGACGATCTAAAAACCTTTGATCCTAACATCATACAACACATTATTCCCATGAAACCCTAGACTCAACCTTTTCAACAGAAGTTAAGAAAGATGCACCCAAAACTTGAACCGACGGTCAAGAAGAACTAAACAAACTATTGAATGCTAGGACAATCTTCCCAGTAAGACATACATAGTGGGTCTCTAATCTTGTCCCTGTAAGAAAGAAAAGTGGCGAAATCCGACTATGTGTCGATTTCCAGAATTTAAACTGCACATCTGATAAAGACAACTACCCTGTTCCTCCCATGGAACAGATTCTCCAACAAGTATCCGGTTCTGAAAGATTATCATTGCTGAATGGTTTTTTAGGGTATAACCAAGTCCTTATGTCTCCCCCAAACCAGCTGAAAACCACTTTTCGTACTCCATGGGGTACCTATGCTTATAGAAAGATGCCCTTCAGTCTCATAAATGCTAGTGCCACTTTTCAGAGAGCGATGGATATCGCTTTCCGCGATCTCATCAATCAATCTGTAGTAGTCTATCTAGATGATGTTACTGTCTTCTCAAAAAATAAAGGAGATCATTTAGCTCATCTAAGATCTGTTCTACAACGATGTCATCAGTACGGCATCTCTTTAAATCCCAAAAAAATTGTCTTTGCAGTAGAACAAGGCAAGCTACTCGGATTCATTGTATCCAATGAAGGGATGGTCATTGACCCTGAAAGGACTCAAGTCATTTCAAAACTCCCCCCTCCCTCTTCCAAAACGTCCATGCAATCTTTCTTAGGTCAAATAAATTTTGTTAAAAGGTTTGTCCCCAAATTTTCAGAAATGGTTAGGCCATTACAGAACTTAATAAAAAAGGATGTACAGTACCATTGGGGACCTCTAGAAAGTCAAGCTTTTGACTCAATAAAAAAGGCTATAGTAGAGGCTCCATCCCTAATGAGCCCTGACTTTTCGCGAGATTTCACTCTCTACACGTTTGCCTCTGATCGGTCTTATGCCGCTGTGCTAACTCAAAAGAATGTTGAAAACAACGAAGTCCCTATTGCCTTTATGAGCTCAGCCTTTAAGGGAGTAGAACTTAATTACCCAGTAGTAGATCAGTAGGCTTATGCTGTTTTTAAAGCAGTAAAATACTTTCGATCTTATCTACTGAAATCTAGGACGAAAATTATTGTCCCTTACCCTGCTGTCAGAAATTTGTTAGTACAGAAAGAACTGGGTGAAAAAAGGGCAAATTGGGTCACATCCTTACAAGAATATGACCTCGAAATCACTCCAGCACAAATTGTTAGAGGCCAAGGTTTATGCAAATTGGTCGTTGATTCAGCTGTAGAACAACAGAATAAAACTGATATGTTAATTCAAGATCAGCATAATCAAAATCAAATCTGTTGTGTACGAAATCCTACTAGTCCTTGGTATGATGACATCAAGTTTTATCTAATTCATGGATTAGCTCCCCATCACCTTGATCCAAAAAAGAGGAGAGCATTGAGATTAAAATATGCTTCTTTCCAGTTGGTAAATGGTATATTGTTTTGCCAAAATTTCAATGGAATACTTATGCGTTGTCTAGAAAAAGAAAAAGCAAATAAAATCTTATTGGAATTACATGCAAGGGAAGCCGGCGGGCATTTTGGTGGAGACATCACTGCCCACAAAGTATTAAGGGCAGAGTATTATTGGCCTACTCTTTTCAAATATGCCCATGCGTTATGCCGCAAGTGTGTAATCTGTCAAAAGGCTTATGAACGAGTACAAAAGTCAGTATTCTCGCTGCAACCTGTCTCGATATATTCCCCTTTTCATCAATGGGGCCTTGACATTATAGGCCCAATTAACCCCACCTCCTCGCAGCAGCATAAATACATCATAACAGTGACAGACTATTTCACCAAATGGTCTGAGACTGCACCATTAAAAGTGGTAAACACCAGCCAGGTAATATCTTTCCTAAATTGGAACATAATCACTCGTTTCGGTATTCCTGAATGCCTAGTGTTCGATAATGCTTCCTATTTTTCGTCTCTCGAAATGAGTGCCTTTTCTCTAGAAAAAGGAATAAAACTGAAGTATTATGCCAGCTATTATCCCCAAGGAAATAGTTTGGCAGAATCAACTAATAAAAACTTGATCAAGATCATCAAAAGAACGGTCTTCGAAAACTACAAAAACTAGCATAATGCATTGTTCAATGCAATCTGGGCTGATAGGGTAACTCCAAAATTTGTTGTTGGTAATTCCCCTTTTTTTCTCGTTTACGGTAGGGAAGCAATTCTTCCACCACATGTTCTTCTTCCATCTCTGTAGTTATCGCAGAAAGTTCAAGAAGAAGATTGTCCTCCTTTGGAAAGTCGGATTAATGTTTTTCTAAAGTTAGAGGAAGTAAGGGCTCAAGCAAAACAAAAATTGGATCAACATCAACTTATTGTCAAAAGCTAGTTCCATTCCAATTCTCCCGCGGACAGGAATTTTGAGGTAGGTGATCTTGTCCTTAAGTGGGACAAACCTCATGAGGGGAAAAGCGAACATACTAAGTTCCAAAACCTGTGGTTGGGACCATTCTTAATTGCTGAAAAACTAGGTCCCAATTCTTTCCGCCTGCAGAATTTAGAGGGATAGTCAGACACCTTCCCGGTGAATGGCCAAGCTCTCAAAAGGCATTTTACCTGACAACTCTCTGATACACCTTTTGTACATATTTTTTTGTTTTGATTTCTTCGCTTTTCGTTTTTCTTTGCTGGTTTGTTTTTATTTTCATTTTTGTTTATTGGCCCTTTTGAGTCAAACATGCTTGTATTACAGTCTAGCTCGGAAAAAGAGAATAGAATGCTTCATCTCGAAACAACTGTCAAAGGCTATCAGAGCATCAATTGTTGTCTTTCTCTGAATTTGTAGGCTAGTTAAAGATGATATTTTGTTTGAAAGTCGATTTCTCAGTTTCAATTTGCACTTGAAAGTATTCACAATTATCTTTAAAAAAAAACTCTTTACGTTGTCCCTGCTCTTTAAGAAATCAACTCAATGATGTCTCCCTATCCTCGAAAATCAGTTTTATTAATGAACTATTTTTCAGATCTTGATGAAGGTTAGCAAGAAAAATTTAAAGGCCGGTGAAATATTAAGTTGTGTTAAAAAAAAACTTGAATTTTCAGTGTCACCCTGCTTTGTTGAATATCTTTAAAACTATATCAGAATGTGAATAATTTCTCAAAGATCTATGGGAAGTGTTTGTAAACCCTCTGAGACATTGAACAGGTCTTCTAGAAGCAGGTAAATGCATGCATGACACCAAGACAACTTCATCGGGGTACTGAACAGGCCCACTGGCAGCGAAGCAATGTCAGGTAAAAGAAAATTCTCAGGTATGAATCTTATTTTTGGCCATAAGCGTCCTTCGTTCTAATTTGAAATTTCTTAGACAGGATATAGACATCAGAGTGGGTTAATTGAAATCCCTGTCGAGGCTATGGACGCCTGTTGGAAGTAGTGACCCTATTAACAGTATTGGAGACATTAACTTAAACATCGTGGCTTTCTTTTGTGAATTTTGTCATCAGATTTCATTTTTTTTCACGAACGATATCTTAAACTGGACTGCGTCATGATTATTAAAGATGTTCAAACAACCTTTCAGTTGTTCTTTGATTTGAAATCTTTCAGATTTCTCTAACCTGAACTCATTCGTATTAGAGAGATAATTGTTTCTCCTTGCATGTCTCCATTGTTGGCATCCCAACATATTTTTAATTTTTTATATCAATTAAATGATCTATGTAGCTGCCTAACCAGGGTCATACATTTTTCTATTCTTCATAAGCAATTTCCTCCATGACAGTTGTAAGTTTTCAGTTTTCCCTATTGTTTTTTTTCATGCTTTGTTCATGACTGAAAGCATGAAAATGAAGCATTAAAAACTTATGACTGTGCTACCATTATATTTGAAAGATCTATGAAAGGAAATATGTCTCTACGGTCTATTAATGAAGCCATGTTCCTTGCTATGAAGACTATTCTCTTTGTTTCGATTCCTTGAATACCAAGCATGCTTAGGAATTGTTAATTATATCAACAAAAGACCTTATGATTTGAGCATTGATATGGTTTTTGTGTGGTTCTTGTTCGAATGTTTCCTCATCACTAGGTTTTGATTTATAAGGTTCATTCTCCCAAAATTTATGATCGAACCCACTATGTTGTGCACTTATTGTTATGCTTTGGTCGTGGCTTGTACTTTATGAAAGGTGTCAATATGATTACAGTCAGATCATCATTTCAAGACTTGGTCTCGAGCTCTGCAACACCCCTCGCACTCATTTTAAATGAATGCATGTCTTTTCATTATGTATTTTCTCCCCATATGCTATAGACTGTTGGTGTTTCTCGGGCTCGGGGTATGGCTCTGGTTTGTTCTCATAAACCCTCCCTACACATTGTGTTTGATTGATTTCCCATTGATTCAATATGGCTCCTATTGTTAGAGTCAAACCTAATGGCACTCAAACTTTGCTCTTATATGACGATGCCAAAGAGGATCTTGAGAGTAATGGTTGGCTCGTTTTCCTTAGAAAATTCAAGGGTTTCAATCCACAAACTGCTTAGGAATTCGCTCTCTCCTTCGATGGGTGTAGAGCTAAGGTGGGTGATGTTCAAGTCAAGGTTACAGAGGATTTTTTGAGCCAAGCTACATGACTCCCTGCGAGCGGTCAAAGGTGGTTCAAAAATGCAAAGCTAGAAGAGGCTCCTTGGAGTCTTCTCTTTACATCTCGAAAGATAAAATGATGTGACAAAGGTATGCCCATCTCCTTACTGAAAGCTTGATGGCACAGTCTGCTTGTTGTGTTGAAATAGTTTGTCACCTGTGAAGGACGTTTTGGTCTTATGTTTCTTTATCATCTACGTCTGCTCATGATTTTCATGGGGTTTCCTTTAAACATGCCTTATTATTTATTGAGGAGCCTTTACAAAATGGGCAAAAGGTATAGAAAGCAACAATCAAGCTTGAGCCTCTTCCATCATGGCTTAATAAAAAATTTACTTGCACATCAATTAGAGTTGCAGAACGATAATTGTGATTTGTTTTTAATCAGAAACGGTTTCTCTAACCCCAATGTTGAAGAGATCGACAAGTCTGTGATTGAATAAACCTTAATTTACCCTACAGCGCCCCTCTCACCTACCCAGGCCTATGTCTCAGCCTCCTATAGAAAACCCTTACTCGATCCAAAGGTTATTGGACAGGCCCGTGAGCAAGTTACATGGCCTAAAAACTCTGTTAAATTTTCAAACAAACATATAGGAAAGACATCTAAAGACCATGTTGATTTGAATTTTAAAAATAAGAAAGCTGGAAGGTTAATTTCGAGGAGGCTCTGTAACAAGTTGAACCCTCATGTGAACTCGATCAAGATGATCGAAGTCCATGAGAGTTCGGACTCTGAAATCGATAGCTTCCTTGTTGAAGAAGACCCTCTTTCATTCCAACCACACTTCGATCGGCATTATAAATTTGTGGACAATCTACCTTCCTGTCTGAAACATAATGTAGAGTTTCCTAGTATTAAATTGGGTAATGAATCTACAGTCCATGTTGAAGATGCTTTGGTTCACAATCGTGGTTATTCCCAAGAGACCATCGCATTGTCAAAGTGTGAAGTCTGCCCATTCTGGATTGATAAATACTACACTGATATACCTATCCTACAGTCACAGGTTAAGGCTCTTACTGATCAAATCGATGCCTTAACAAATAAAAACCATAGGCTCGAGTCTGTCTTTCAAGGAAAAGGGAAACATATGAAGACTACAGGGAATGTAACATTTAAAAATGTTGAGGCTGCAACAACAATAGTGAATTCTAATATCATATGATACGATTTGATTTACAGTTAGAGGTATGATTCCTTTTATCTTAAAATAGGGTTATTTACTAAATAAATTATATTTTTTTATTCATTCAATAAATTGGATTTCGTTTACTTAAATAACTAGCTACAGAATCCGCAAATTCTGTAGCCAGTTATGTTAAGTCGAAATTTGCAAATTAATGGTTAAATATGTATCTAAATCTCTCTATTTTTCCTTTTCTTTTCAGGATGTTCAGGAGTTCATGGTTACCAATTGATCTGAAGCATCTTTGAAACTTGCTAGCCATATCTATGATGCATTTTTTGTACGAACAGAAATGAACTTTTTTGAGCTTTAAAGGATTTAGTATGATCTGGGTGGTTATATCCCCCTTTTATTTTTGTTATCAATATTTGATCTCAGAAGAGGAAACAATTACCTTTCTGAAGGCTTTAAAAACCCATTATTTTTTGTAACCAGGACATCTTGGCCTGGGGCTAGTTGTGGATAGCTTATACTCGAATTTGGATATAACATATGTTTACATTTCTGCTTTAGCTATTTGTAAATATTGTTGTTGTCCAAGATTTGTTTATCTTGATAATCTGATGACTATTGATAGCTTTCGTCTTCACAGATTATTCTGTCGTTAAGATAATTTCTTTCATACAGTTCACAATTTTATGCTTCAGTTATATGAAAATAGTGAATGATCATTCAATTCGGATGATAAGGTTTATCTTAATCTCGTTGAGTGATTAAAGTGGGTCGTTACTGTTGGATTTTTCTTATATGTAATTACTTGCAATCTCATATATCACAGTTATTATTTTGCGTCCTATTGTTTTATCATTTAAATACAGTAGTCAACCAACTGTCTGGCATTTATTCCAAACAGCGTGAAAGTACACTGCAGATTTATCTTGGGACAGATTGAATGGACGATTCATGATTATACAAACGTCGGATGCATACTCTTCAAGTGATAAATAGGTTAGTCTGTTCCTTTTATTTGCTTGTTTAATATAGAAACTCTTACATATGGTTTGGTTTTCACTATTTACATATTCGGTTTCAATAGTAGCTTGATTTTGATTTTACAGATGCAATAGAGATAAAAACAAACCAAAAAGAAATAGTGCTTTTTGCTTTCTTTATCTACTTTCATAAAAAGAGCCATTTTTACATTGATTTTAGTGAGTTCAGATTAAAACTCATAAATTGTATAACATGTATATGAATTAGACAAACAATTCTGTGTGTAAATATTATTTAAAATAAGTTGTATATTTATATGTGCATATATATAACAGTGATTAGTAATTAGTGAGTTATTTTGTTTCTTTTATTTATTTATTTGTTTCTTTTAGGACTTTATATTGGCCAACGGAGACATTAAACCCATCAGAGTGAGTCAATCCAAATGTCTTGGGTTAATTAGACAACCCTGGACCGGACTCGCTCTTCCAGTTGATAAGCGGTCAATTTTGCTCATCAACAGGTCTAAAATAAAAAAATCTTCCAGATGATATGACTATAACACCTTGGAGAACAATACAAGGAGTGAAGGATGAGAAACTTATCATATCTATATTATCACATTTAAGGTTGGATGAATTTTCAATGGAAGAAATGTATGATGAATTAAAAAAGTAAGTTTGTTGAGTTATATTTATTTATGTTAGAACAAGAAAATTAATTTTTTCAGTTTAACATATCAATGTTCTAAGTATTTTATTATATATATCATTATAACATTATTTTTTTTATGATTTAGTAACAAGGTGTATATGAAAATACAAGAGTAAATGGTTAAGATGTTGATTGAAGAAAGTTGGGATGATGTTAAACTCAACTATCCAGATTCAAGCTCTACAGTAGTATTGAAACATTTTTTTGTTGCATTCAAAAAGGTATGTTGATTTATCACATTCATATTATTTATTTGTAAGTTAATTTATTTATATTTTAATAGTTATAGATATATAACTATATGTTTATTTGTTTCATTAAATATGTCAAAGAAGAATGCAGATGGAGTACCTGAAGCCTTCAAAAAATTTATTCAAAAATCCAAGTTTGAAAGAGAAAGAAGGAGACGTGTTCAAACAGTTGAACTTGAAGACACCCTTGATCACTACATTTGGAATGGGCTTGACATTGTTCAGTATAAAGTGATATTAGGTGATTGTGATCAACTTCCAAATATTGTTCCTAAAAACAAATACTCCCTAGTTATTGTGGATATTCCTCATGGTTACAATATCCAAAACATTGGATATGATATTGAACCTTATACTTACCAAGCTTTGAATAAAGTGGTTATGGGATTTATTGAAGTCACAACATCACCATTTAGGATATTTCTGGAATTTCATTCAGATACACAACAAGAATTAGTACAATCAAGCTTCAACGGAAAAGAAAAGAAAGGATGCAGTTTATTTGGTAAGATATTGAAATTGTATGTTTAGCAATTAAGATTAGAAAACAATTTTATTAATTCACAAGTTAATTGGATTTGCACTTGTTTAGGTTACAGGAACAAGCCTAATATTTAGAGCTCCAATAGAGAACCATATAAACATGCTTTTGAAAGTATACATCTTGCAACCTGGATAAAAGATGATTCTTATAATTATATTCTTGTCAATGTAAAGGATGGAGAGACTCCTAGTATTTTATTGGTATACAATGTTGTGGTTAGAAAGATAACATATGAGGAAAATAATTTGAAAGGAGAGATGGTTAACATTTATCAAAAACCACAAGCATTAATTAATTATCTTATAGATACATTTTCAAATGAAGGAGATTGGGTTTTGNGGATGATGTTAAACTCAACTATCCAGATTCAAGCTCTACAGTAGTATTGAAACATTTTTTTGTTGCATTCAAAAAGGTATGTTGATTTATCACATTCATATTATTTATTTGTAAGTTAATTTATTTATATTTTAATAGTTATAGATATATAACTATATGTTTATTTGTTTCATTAAATATGTCAAAGAAGAATGCAGATGGAGTACCTGAAGCCTTCAAAAAATTTATTCAAAAATCCAAGTTTGAAAGAGAAAGAAGGAGACGTGTTCAAACAGTTGAACTTGAAGACACCCTTGATCACTACATTTGGAATGGGCTTGACATTGTTCAGTATAAAGTGATATTAGGTGATTGTGATCAACTTCCAAATATTGTTCCTAAAAACAAATACTCCCTAGTTATTGTGGATATTCCTCATGGTTACAATATCCAAAACATTGGATATGATATTGAACCTTATACTTACCAAGCTTTGAATAAAGTGGTTATGGGATTTATTGAAGTCACAACATCACCATTTAGGATATTTCTGGAATTTCATTCAGATACACAACAAGAATTAGTACAATCAAGCTTCAACGGAAAAGAAAAGAAAGGATGCAGTTTATTTGGTAAGATATTGAAATTGTATGTTTAGCAATTAAGATTAGAAAACAATTTTATTAATTCACAAGTTAATTGGATTTGCACTTGTTTAGGTTACAGGAACAAGCCTAATATTTAGAGCTCCAATAGAGAACCATATAAACATGCTTTTGAAAGTATACATCTTGCAACCTGGATAAAAGATGATTCTTATAATTATATTCTTGTCAATGTAAAGGATGGAGAGACTCCTAGTATTTTATTGGTATACAATGTTGTGGTTAGAAAGATAACATATGAGGAAAATAATTTGAAAGGAGAGATGGTTAACATTTATCAAAAACCACAAGCATTAATTAATTATCTTATAGATACATTTTCAAATGAAGGAGATTGGGTTTTGGATTTGTTCTTGGGTTCAAGTAATAATTACGATCTAACATTTATGAAATCATACTTCAATCTTATATTACTTTTAATTTATGTATTTTTAAAATATTTAACTTCATTATTTATTTTTTATTTCGTGATTAGGTACAACATTAGTGTGTTGCTTACAGAAAGGAAGAAATTCCATAGCCATTGAAAGTGACTCAATGCAGTGTAGTTTTATTCAACAAAGAATTAATGTCATTCCAAATCTGCCAAATGAAATGCAAGAAGTTGGCTTAAGGAAAGGAGATTTTAGTGAATCAAAAGTGGCAAAAATGTCAAAGGGGCCTCAAGTATCATTAGGAGGAATGATTGTAAAGGATCACTTTGGATATTTTGTGGATACCAACGACCCAATAGAAGAGCAAAATGACACAATGGAAGCACAAAATGATGTCGAAGAAGATGATAATGTGTCTATTGAGAATGACGAATTTGGGAAATATGATATTGTTAATTAGTTTTAAGATTCTCTTGAAGACGATGCTTAATTTTGAAAAACAATTATGAGCTATAATTGTAATGTTTTTACTTTCATATTTTAAAATAAGAATGAATATGTATCTATTGTTGTTTTATGATGAATCTTTTTATTGTTTTATTTTTCATTTATTTGTATGTCATTCACTATACTAGGGAAAATTTTATTAAATGTTGTCATTTTTTTACTTCAAATTTATAAAAATATGGAAAAAAATGTTAATTTTTTATAAATTTTTCACTTTTTTTCGTTCAATTATGTTCATAAAATGCTTTATTTGAAATGTTGTTTTAAACAAATAGGTATCAAAATGTATAGGTTTTTTATTATATATGGTTGTAAAATGTATATTGTTTTGCTAAATATTCAAAAATAGTATTATTTAACTACAATTATTTTCTATGTATTGAAGTAAAGGTAAACAGTGTATTAAAAATGATGTTTTCCACTATATTTTAAAAGTATGGAACAATAAATTAATTGAGAGACAATTGTATGAAAAATCGTAATTTCAAAAAAATAAATGGTAAAAAATATGTTTAAGATTGAAAGAAGCATGAAAAAATGACTAAAAACACCGTTGAATTAAAAATATATATATTTAGAAAATTTTGAAAATAGATGAAAAAAAAGCATTTAAAAAAATAATGTGGAAACATTGTGAAGCGAAAAATTTTAAATATCGAAAAACCACCTAAAAAGGGAGGGGGGGTGCTACCAGTAGCACCATTTTTAAAAATGGGGTAAAAAATGTGACCCCCAAATAAATGAGAACTTTGTAGAGTTCTCATTAAGTTGGTAACTATGTTTCCAATGGAAAGTATGATAGGCATACTCATAAGTATGATGCTCTCTTTCATGAGGAATTCAACAACAAGAAAAACCATGGCTTATATCAGGTCATACATAATACTCCTTCTCACTTGCCACATGATAAACTCATACTAGCTCTATATAAGGAGCGGCTTACATCCCATGTAGACTATTATTCCAAGTACTACAAATATTACCTTCAGGATAAGGTCATTATGTAATAATAGAATTATCCAAGATACAACATTCATTATCAGGAGCCCTTAATTCAACATTGTATGCCAACTCTTCCTTCGAACATTTATGTGTGTGCATGTGCATCACTTTCACACTTTCCTCCATTCTTAATGCATTCCATTCAATATTAAAGTCAACCTCTTTCGTAGGATTTCACACTCCTTCACACTACATACTTTTAAGGGTATAATCCCCAATGCATGGCTCTACTTTAGAGAAAGCATTCTTGCACACTTGACCTATCAACATTTCATGCAACATGAATTCCTATCCAAGGTCAACCAAGTAGTGTTAGCACTACCCAAATATGGCTAGCAAGTGTTTTTTCCCTTTCTCTACAATTCATAGTATTCGTGCATTCAAATTTATAGACATGCACTCTGATCAATAGGCATATACATTCCTCCTCTATAATGAAAAAATTTTGGAGCAAGGTTTTAAACATCATAGAACCTCTCTTCCTTATACATTCATGATCCTTCTGGGTTTTACAACTAAGTCTCATTTGCCATACAATATGCCACCCAAGATGAATTATTCTCTCATGGAAGTCTTAAGACAATTTCATAATAGCATTCATATATACATCATGGGTGAAAGCATCTTTAGCCTTCAAGGATAGCCATCTTCAAGAAAGTGGATGATTCCTCCAATCCATACCTCTAAAACCACCTATAGAAAATAAGGATACATATCATCCCTTAGTAGGGTCCTTGTCCCTCTAGGTACCTAGTCTATCCAACAGCAACCAACTAGACTCAACAATATATTTCACATTTAGAATTTCCAAGGCTATATATATTGAGTGGCATCCTTCATGTAAGCTTGAAATATCCAAGGGAGACTCATATCGAACATACCATCCAACCATGGATGTAGTCTTTACCTTGTCATGGATTTCAAATATGGTCATCATCCTATCACTCTCGCTTGCATAGTCAATCCTTCTAACAAACTTGACCCCCTATCCCTTGTTTAGGCTGGCGAGGTGTCACGATTTCTTCCTTATTTTATCTCAGGTGAGTAGTTGGGAACATCGATGTCTAAGTGGGGACTTCTCTTATCATAACATAATTTGTGTTACTTCTTACAAAATTCATGGCTATAGGATTATTCGAGGTCAGTTGAGGTGCCCAAGGATCCTAAAGCTTTAATCAGACAATCAGTGTTCCTTCTAGACCTCATCTATATGTTCTGTAGCTAAGTTGGACTTGGTCCTATCGAAGTACTTACTCACCAAAGTTTCCAACCTCTCTGATGGCATCGTTCTAAAAAATTCCTTAAGCATCTAATGGCTCTTTGATATCCCTTTTAAACAGTTGTGATTTCATCGAAGCCTCTTACTCAATTGTTGGTTACGCTCCTATCGATTCCTAGTCTTATCATTCCCAATGGGTCCACTTCTATTCATGACTGAGATCAAGTCTCCCCTTTTCCAAATCAACAGTCTACTTCCTTTATTGGAACTCCTCATCATTGGAGTATATTTGTTCCATATCTACTAAATAATCTGAGTCAGCCACTCCAAACACATGTACTCCGAAAAATTGAACAGTCTTCATTCATTTGATCTGGCGGATGTAATGTTCCTCGGAGGTTCCAACTAATCACTAGTTAAGGTGGAAGGATTTCCCTCTTGGGGTGGTGTTGTTGGGAAATAATACCCTACGGACTAACAAGCTAGGGATGAACTTGTACGCAGATCATGACCTTAAAGAAAACACTTTTAACCTATCACCCTAATACTCAAACCCCTTTTTCACACACAAACATGGAAAAGACCTACTAACCTTTTTCTATCGATGTTTGATGTAGATCCTCCGTTGCGCTTTATCTGCTTTCTTTTTCTATTCCTTCCAAAGACAATCCTACAATCAAGACAAAACACTACACATGCATGCTATTTTTCTACCTAAGGGTTAGAGATTAAGCATAAATCAAATATAATATATATCACTCGTGCATTGGGACGGGAAAAGTTTTCTTTTATTAATATCAAGATGAATCAACTTACAATAATGATAGAGACCGGCCACCGTTCCTCGATCCTGATCCTGGGCTCCTCCTCTTCTTTGTCCTCCAACTGCTTTGCTTGAATTCTCCTTAATCTTGAGGAAAGGCTAAAGGGTTGGGACAAATGGATTCGGAAATTGGGCAGAGTTTCTTTGCTATCTTTTTTCCTCTTCCAAATAGTACCCCTTCCCCTTCTTTTATAGGCTAGAAGGAGCTAGGGTTTTGGATGAAATCTCAGCCATGCATGGCTGGGAGTTTCAGTTAACTGACCCAAATCTTTTTGTCCCATCGACAACTTTCCTATTTTTTTGCTTTGTTAGGTAAACGCGGGTTGTAGTAGGCCAGCCAGCGTTCCAACGCATGCAGTAGTAGGCCTGCCAGCGTTCCAACGCGTGCAATAGTGGGTTAGGGCGCGTTTTACTTGATTCAAGAGGATTTTCAAGAGTTTATTCAGCATGGCTTTGGCAAGGAATGAATATGAGTAGGCCTGATGCCGAGTGAGAATGTGTGGTGAAATTTAGAGTTATAACAGATGCCCCCTAATGTGTGAGGTCAGAAGAGCATCTGATGGCCAAAATACATTACCAATTCTTTACCAATCTGTATTGATGTGCTGAATGAGTGAGCCCAAGATCAGGAATCAGGAGGTGCCGTCTGCAAAAAATATCAAATGTCTCACCGAGGCGGGCATACCCATTCTCGGGATAAAATAGAACCATGGCTACCAATCAAATACACTGTAGATCCATGTCAAATAACTATAAAGAGTAGCCGTGAACAATACACAGTGGAGCTACATATCGAAATCAGAAAGATATACGTATAAAGTATCCATCTCCCAGAAGTTGATTCGGCCTGATGGCTATACTTCAGAGCGCGAGAAACAACTTCAAAATCTTCTAAAAATCGGGTAGGAGTGTAATATGAGTGTACAACTGCACTACCCAGAGGTCTTCGATGGCTCGTCGGTTATGGACTTGATAACTTTGATGATCGGACTGAAGGCTTCAGTGATTTCGAACAAAGACTTGATTGGACATTCAGGATGGTCGGGTATGCGGACAAGAGACATATTGCAGAGGGGCCGACTCAGGCTTAGTGACAAACTTCCCTTGGATAAGAGAACGACAAGTGATAAAACTCAGGTAGCATATCTGTTAATCATAAGCCTACAAAGCAGGAGGCAACGCAAACTCTCCATATGTTTGGAAGAGTAACCAAACGGTGGAGGACACAACTCTATATAACGAGCAAAGCTACCTAAGGTCGTACTACATCCCATAGTCTGATGAATCAAACGGATAGATGTGCTTTATCCAAGGGTGACTCATGATGCTGCCAACAAAGAAAATACTTTTCCCGTCCTCTTTTTGGGGTATATTTGATTTTTTTTTGTTCTTTTTGATGATTTTGAAAGAATAAAGGAATATTACGTTACAATGGAGGACCGAGCACAGCAAACATACAAGCTCAAGGCACAAGGACAAGAGTGATGTTCTAGGAAATGATACTCGGGAAAAATCCTCCAGTGGCCAAAGGTGTTAAGACGCAAAGGCAAACTATTACTAGGTTGAAAGGTAAAGGATGCAGATGCGGTTTATAGAACACACAATGGTAACGTCCTTCGATGTAAGTTTAACGAGCCCAAAGAAGGGAAGCTCGGTGATTTTTCATATTTAGAGAGTCTGTAAAAGCATAAAAGGAAATTCCATTGAGGTGCCTTTTTCGACAATAGTCTAGTTGGTTCGAAAAAGGGGTAAACTAGCACCGATTAGATGTCAATTCAAAACCATTTTAACGAGTGTGAAACGGACAAGATCACTAGGCTATTTTTTCACTTTTAAGGAGTCTGAAAAAATCTTAACTATGGACTCCGTCAGGAATATTCTTCTGGGCCATTTTTACGAGTGTGAAAGAATAAGGTCACTCAGTGATCTTTTCAATTTTAGGGAGTCTGAAAAGATCTTAACTATGGACTCCGGGGGGGTTTCTTTTTCGTAAATTTAGTCCCTCAGGCCCGAAAAAGGAATAAAATTATACCTGAGGATACTCTTCTAAAGAATGGACATTCCATAGAGTATTCCTTTGTTCATACAGTTGACCATCTGGACCGAAAAAGGGGTAAACTACCGCCGGACAGACGTGACCTCAAATTTCAGTTTAATGAGCGTGAAGGGTCACAAGATCGCTCGGCAATCTTTTCATGTTTAGAGGATCTGAAAAGGGATTAAAAGGAGACCTGTTATGTTTTGGGAGTTCAGGGGGTAAGACAAAGAGTGAAAAAGACCCATGCGAATGAGGCTCAAACTCGTATTCAGGAAATACTACACGAACTCCCGAGCCTACAGTGTTGCTTAGAAACGGCATGGACACCATAATGCAACCAGGACCTACCTAGGGCATCCATGTTTTGGTAAGCTCTACCACCAAGTTGTGACACTTCTAGAGAAGATATGGCGGTTTCGTGCCGCAACCGGATGGGATCGATCCTATATCATAAGAATAAAAGGCAACGAGATGCAACAGTCGGGATGAAATCCTTCCTTATTGTTGGCAAATATTGACCAAGCAACGAATGTGTATTGATGGTTGTTGTCATTGATGGCAACAGCAGAGCTGGTAGGATAAGAAGGATAAAAACCTTTAAGGATTCGAGGAGAATAAGCTCAGGAGGC
>SNQJ01S0013849.1:17674-29530 GCA_010110895.2 Picea sitchensis
AAAAGCCTTAGTATTTTTGTTAGGGACTACCCCCCTTGGCTTCGCTAGGAGTTGGCCTAGACGGAGGAGCTGAGGATTAGGTGACAGCACCTTAACTCTCACTTGCCCCCAAGGACACACCGAGTGGATTGAAGATTTCTTCCACGTCTCCCAAAGGTGTGTATAAGGCGGCAACAAGCCCCACGAACTGTAGTTGGTCTTATTCCTTTAGTTCTAGGGCTGTCTCTCTCATCATGGATCCATCCTAGAGTGACATAAAGTGCATCCTGCGCAGGCATGAAGACATGGCCGAAGGTAGTAGACTGAACTTCACTCCAATCAACAGCAAGGTAAGCAATCATGATCAGATAATCATGACCCTACTTCAGCAAATTGAACACTTAGAACAAGAAAGACAGCAAAACAGTGTGCTTGAGCAGACCGTGGTGATGCTCTCACAGCGTGTGGATGCTTTGGTGCATAAATTTCAGCAATTCAAAGCCCTTGCAATGTCTCAGTAGTCCAATTCAGGTTCGAACAACCAGCTTAAGGCAAAGCCACGGTTAGAAAATCCTGAAGAGACTCAGGGATCTCAAGGAATGGTTTCCAACTTCCAATGGAAATCGAAGATAATGAACCCAGTCATGGTGAAATCCAGGAAACTCCTGACAATGAACCCTTGTTTAAATTATGTTCTTTCAATGTATCTTTTTGCTTGGTCAATTTGTGAAAGTGTACAGCAGCAAGTCTGCTCAAATGTATAAGGAGGTTTTTAGTCTTTTTGATGTTAGAACAGTAGCAGAGGCCTCAAACAGAATTGAGCCAAATTTTGTATCAATTTGGATCGTTATTTTGCTTTAGCGCAGCTTCCATTATATATAAAATCTCTTCAGTCTCTTTTAATAAAAAAAACAGTCACCAAGAAAAGCCAGCCAACAGTTCAAAGTACCAATACATTGTGCCTAGAAAAATGCATAAGTGGCAGACCAAACAGAGGGGCTGAGAGCGGATTTACCAGACTCCTCCCTCCATGAGTTAAACTTACCCCAACGTGACAGCTAAATAGAACTGCAATTTTTTGAAAATAAAAGTAGAGTGACAGAGCCACCAAGCCCAGACTATGTCATCAAAGCAAAAAGCCTGACTTTGAGTAATGGTTCGGGCATTCAAAACAAATTCTCCATCAAGCCAGGGAACAAACATCTCACAGCCCAGGTCACCATGAAAAGCCATCCCACAGGTCGATATGCCAAATGAACATACCTCGCAATAATTAACAAGCCAAACAAAGGGAACTAAAAAGAACTTCCCAGGCTCCTCCTTCAACCAAATGACCCAGCCCCAAAACAGAGAAACTAAAACGGACTGAAAGAGGACGATGTTGAGAATGCTAGAAGACGAAATCCAGGAGATTATAGCACTTACCCGAGTCACTGATTGTTGGAGCTCTGTGGCCAAGAAAGCAAACCCTGTCTGATTCGCCAACCTTCTCTCCTAGGTGTTATCCAGGAAAGGAGAGCTTCGCGCTCCAAGAGGTCCCCTAACATTCAGAGAGTTCTAGACTTCGGATGGGTTTATCCCACCTTCCCAACAAAGAATGAATGCAGAGGGAATAAACAATGAATGCCTCATTAACTGGCTTATGGCGCTCCGGTTGGGCTGTGATTGTGAATATCTTCCCCGCTCACTTGATTCTTGCTTTCCTTTAATGTTGTCTTTGTGGTCTAGACACGTCATACCTAGTGGATATTGATGCATGAGTTAAACTTAGGGGATGAAGGAGTAAGTAGCACCCCCATTTTTCTTCAAGGTTCCTTTAGACAGGCCTAAGGCTTCTCCTGCCAAAGAGTCTGCCTTGCCATTGTTTTCTCGTAAGACATGGAAAAGGGAGTGTTTGTTCAGCTTCTGAGTGAGCTTTGTTATTTCAGCAAGAATTGAAGCCAATTGGAAGTCCTTTAGGGGTTCCTTGAATGCTGGAGACTTGATAATGATCCGTGAGTCTCCTATGACTGTCAATTCCCTTATCCCCAAGCTGATGGCAATGAACATGACTTGAAGAAGGGCGTATGTCTCTGCTTGATTGTTTGTCACAATTCCCAGCCCCCAAGCATAGGAAGATACCTTATTTCCTTTAAGGTCATAGATGACCCCTCCCGCACCTGCCACCCCTAGACATCACTAATAGATTTTAGCATGCTGTAAAATGGGAAATTAGGGGAAAATTGAAATAGCTCATTTTCAGTTAGAGAAGAATGCCTAGATGTCCTTAAAGAAGAGACTCAGTACAATACGATACATAAAATTTCTGCTTTGGCCTAAAAATTTTCCATTTATGTGGCTTGTAATTCAAATAAGATTATAAGATTTTAGCATGATCTCCTTGTTTATATGGATGACAAGGAATGGCAGAATTTTTGGAGGAAGTAAAATGTCAACCCCAAAGAGTTTGATCTAGGGTGTATGTGGCCATGAAAGAAAGTGAAACTTTACAAGTCGGGGTTGATCCTGCTTAATCTCCAAAGGCTGGTCAAAAGCAGAAATCTTTCATTGAAGGAAAGAAGTCCAAGGAAAAGCCCAGGTTTGAGTCAAATTGCTTTCTCACAGGCCCAGGATAGTGGAAACCTAAGTTGCACGAAACGGGGAAACGTTTCTAAGTTTCCAAAACTGGGATGGTACGAAACAGGCCATCAAAAAATGGAAACGTCGGGGGAAACGCCGTATATAAAAAAATAAAATATATATATATATAGTTTTTTTTAAATAAAACATTATATTGCAAGAAAAACATTATAAAAAAAATTTTAAATGAGTGTTTGGGGGCCCCCACAGCCCCCTATTTTTTTTTGGCCTCTAAGACACCNGCCGTATATAAAAAAATAAAATATATATATATATATATATATATATAGTTTTTTTTAAATAAAACATTATATTGCAAGAAAAACATTATAAAAAAAAATTAAAATGAGTGTTTGGGGGCCCCCACAGCCCCCTATTTTTTTTTGGCCTCTAAGACACCTTAGAACGACCGAAATGCCAGTCGTACGAGTTGGTACGGCCAAGACACGCCGTACGGTATGGCCGGCGGCATTTCCCGGCCGTACCATACCCGTTTCGACGTTTCAGATCGTTTCCGATGCCGAAACAGGGTGTCTTGAGAAAATCAAAGACAATTTACGAAATGATTTAATTTCCAATTGCAAAGGTTCCGGAAAGGCCACCAATAACCAAGCAGAATTAGACTCTCTTATTGGAGGTCTCAAACTAGTCATTGAGGAGTATTCTAAATGGTGATAAACATATTATCCAAGGATCTTAAAGTATTATCTAGAGCTTAAATTCCAGAGATGGCCTAGGTAGATCCCTTTTGGAGAAGTTAAAAGATTTTACATTTAACCATGTAAGAGAATTAAACAGGGTGGCAGACACCTTAGCAAATAAAGGAACTTTCCTCCTAGGAGCTATGCAAGACAAATATAATCAAGACAGAGTATGGACATTTTCCATGCATTGCACCATATCTTCCAACTTATTTAAATTTGTGATGGCTATCATGTCACTCTAGAAAAATGAACGTAGATAAATGAACCACACGAGCCTTGCTTTCACCTGTGATCAGCTGGCTCTCTTCAAATTCACGTGATGAGGCCGCTCCCTCTATGGTGGTTTTTCTACTTGGGAGGTTTATTTTTTTGCAGTGAAATATGGTCAGAGAGAGGAGGCAGTGAAATGGAAGCTCTTTAGGCCTAAGGCATAAGGCTTGCTAATTCTGGAAGTCTTAAGAGCATAAGGATACAAAGAGGAGGTCACAAGATCACTCAGATCAACAATTTGTTGAAGACCTGAAGGATGAAGGGAAAGGTCAACTAGCAAAGCAGGAGGATTGCCCAACTTCTACAAGGAAGTGAAATAATGTACTAATCATTGCCGCTGAAATACATTGAAAAGTTAATGAATTATTTATTGGATTAAAATCGGGAATCCAAGGTCTGTAGGTTAGCTAAAGAGTCTGGTAGAGTTTACCAGGGTCCAGAAGCATCATAAAGTTGGTCGTCTCCTTGTGGAATGTCAGGGAAAACACCAGAGCCGAGCAAGTAAGAGATTCATGGCAACTCATAGAAGAGGATGGAGAAAATGTGACCTTATCCACACTTGCTTAAGATCATTCTTGTATGCTAGATGGGATATTTGATAGTTGTATGACTTGATGTATAAAATGGTCAGTTTGATGAGGAAGATGAGAGAGTTTATCACTGGGGTTTTGGAGAAGGATCTACAACATTTGAACTCTTGGGAAACAATAGCGAAAGAAAAGAGGAAGCAATCCCTAAGCCACGCAGTTCTCAGCCTTAAAGGTGGTTAGTCTGTTCTGTCCAAAGTTATTGTCTTGGTATTTTGTCTACAAAGTCAGCCGGGTCAGACCTTTTGGCCTCCAATTCTGAAAGGTTCTGACTACAGTATTATCCCATTATTATGCGAGTCTCATCTTCTGAGTATGGCAAACTATGTAATCAGGTTATGTGGGGGGCAGTTTGGTTACAGATGTTGTACTGGCCATTTTGTATAATCAGTAAAGTCTGGGCTTGAGGCCTTCGGGTTGTTCCAGTAGCTGTCTCTTATGAGAGTTAGTGAAATTTAAGGTTCCTTATTCTATCAAAAAAATGGGTTGTCCAAAATTTGCATGCATCTTGTTTGACAATCTATAACCCAGGGTCAGTATGGCCCAATAAAGCTCTTATGACTCATTAAAGTGGCTCAGTTAGCATAGGAGAGCATTGTACAACTAGTAGCATGAATTCAGTGAGCATGGGACACACAACATGATACTCAAACTGTCAGTGTGGGTTTGGTTTAGTAGCCAAGATTTCCCCCACTAATAGGTGCTTAATCGATCAAAGGAGCACCCGTAGCGCAGCATAATAATTTACAGCTGGAATAATCATTAAGAAGAGCAAGAACAGACCCTGCTTTAGGCCTGTATCCTGGCTTACCCCGCAGGAATGAAATAAGGTCCTTTAGCTAGGTAGCTGAATCCTTCCTTCCTGCCTGAATGATACCCACTCTTTCTTCTTTGATTTGATTGGTTCCAGTGCCAGCGAGCAATAGGCCATCCTTCCACTTTGTTGGTAGAGCTAGTACCCAGCCCATGAGCCCTTATACATCATATATATAAAGATGTGTTGCTTCATCTTTACAGAAACATTTGTAAATCTGTCTCTCTCACACTTGGTGTGTGCATAAATCCATTTTAGGAAATATGGTGTTTTAAAATCTTGGTTTCTATTATATGTGTACCTTTGCAAGCCCGAACCTGTTCTGCTTCAACAGCATAATCAACAAGAACTCTTGTTTAGAATTTATCCACTAGGAATTCTTTCAGGAATGGTCAATCTTGATTCATATACGTGTGCACAAACTACTAGTAAATTGAGTAATGATGTCAGTTGCTATGAAGTAATCTACATACATGATTATTATAACATACAAAATTCATGTGACAATTCACTGAATCAATCATTCTGTCTAATCCTAACCATGTATGTTTTTATCAGAATGTATGCCTCCTAAGATCTCCATATATGGACGCTACTGATGAGAAAATGAATAGCTGGTACCTGGCTACAAATTATGGAATTATGGCTATTAGCTAGCTTAAATCATCATCCATTGGAATTAGCATCACCAGTAATCTCCACAAGAACAAATTCCATCCCTAAAATGATGGAATCGATTGGTATCTCTAACAAAAATTTCTCGCCTTACAAACCTGGAGATAAACTTGGTGGTGTGGTGGCAATCACCACACATACGAAGGTTATTTATAACCCGAATAGGTGTCCCTGGGCATGTATTTATAAGCCCAAAAATAATAGCAAGCTTCTCACTGTGGCCGTAGAGAACAAGTCCCTTATCTTCCTCTTCCACATCTTGTAGCACAAAATTCATGTTGGGTGCATACCCTGCATCCTTCATTTGCCCAGCCAAGCTCTCCAACATGGCATAGATCACCTCTGCTTGTGGATGTGATTTGTCTCCTACATAGAAAGCATGCACCTTATTATCTACCTCAATCCAGCTGCATCCTGGATTCTTTATCAACCCTCTATCTCTCATCATTTTTCTTATCTTCGCAACATCATCCCCTCTACCAGCCGTAGCATAGATGTTTGACAGCAGCACATAATTTCCAGCATTTTGGGGTTCAAGAACAAAAAGACGTTCTGCCACACACTCTGCTAACTCTATATTGCCATGCATTCTGCAGGCACCAAGTAAAGCTCCCAAAACACATGCATCAGGTTCAAGTGGCATCTTGTTGATAAAGTGTTGAGCTTCGCTCAGACATCCAGATCGACCAAGAAGATCAACCATGCAGGCATAGTGCTCCACAGTAGGCATAATGCCATAATCACGACTCATGCTCCTGAAATATTGCCAACCTTCATTCACCAGGCCAGCATGGCTGCAAGCAGAAAGAACACTTGTCAAAGTGATGCCATCCGGTGCTATTCTTGCCTGTTGCATTTCATAAAAGAGTTTGAGAGTTTCCTCACCACGCCCATGCATAGCATATCCTGAAATTATTGCATTCCACAAAGCCACATCTCTCTGAGGAATTCTGTCAAACACTTGGCGAGCATTGATTATATTTCCACATTTTGCATACATAACTACAAGAGCACTGCCCACAATCACATCAGACTCCAAGCCATCTCTGATTATCAACCCATGGATTTCCTTGCCTTGTTGCAGAGCTGCCAAATTAGTGCATACAGAAAGAACACTCATAACAGTAACCGAATTCGGTTTCATACCTGACAGCTGCATTTTATACATAAGCATCAAGGCCTCATTACCAAGCCCATTCTGCGCATACCCCGCAATCATGGAATTCCATGTGACCACATCTCTGCGAGACATTTTGTCAAAAACATGGCGTGCATTCTCTATACTCCTACATTTGGCATACATGTCTACAAGAGCACTTCCCACAAAAACATCCGACTCAAATCCACTACTAGTTATATAATCATGAATCTTCTTGCCCTGTTCCAAGTCTGCTAAATTCGCACATGCGGGAAGAATACTAGAGACCGTAACTGAGTCCGCCTTCATGCCGGCCAATTGCATTTGTGAGAAGAGTTTCAAAGACTCGCCCCCCTGGCCATTCTGAACATACCCCGCAATCATTGCATTCCATGAAACCACATCTCGTACAGGCATTTTGTCAAACACTTTCCGAGCATCCTCTGTACTCCTGCATTTAGCATACATGTCTATAAGCGCATTTCCTACAAAAACGTCTTCTTCGAAAGCACAGCGAATTACATAACCGTGAACCAACTTGCCTGTTTGCAGGGCTACTAGACCGGCGCAGGCCTTGAGGACGCTCGGAAAAACAAAAACGTCAAGCTGCATCCCTGTCCATCGCAATTCAGAGAATAAACCCATGGTCCCCTCCCAAACCCCGTGCTTGGCATATCCTCCGATCATTGCATTCCATGAAAACATGTTTCGTTCAGGCATTTCATCAAACACTTGACGTGCATCCTCAATGTTACAGCACTTGACATACATAATCTCAACTTTGGTTTCTAGGAAAGTGTTTGTTTCTTCAATTCCTCTTGTGAGCAGATGGGCATGAATTGTCTTGCCTTCCGCCAGAGCTTTCGCTCTGGCGCATGAATCCAAGAGATGGGCGTAACTATAACAGTCAATTCCAACGCCTCTCACGTCTATATCATGCAGAATGTCAAATGCCTCCTTCAATCGGCTCTCCCGGCAAAGTGTTTGAATGTCTTGCGATTCCGCCATTCGATTCATAATGGGTTTCTCAGCGGCAGTAGCAATGGTGACTCTGCAGAGTTTGTGGAGAAACCCAACAAGCAAGCTCACGCATGTTCCGTAGATTTCTGGATTCCGAAGATCAAGCAACGTTGGCAATTTTGCAAAACCAGTAATGATCCTGTTGTCTCTCATTCCTGCTTGACTGACTGTATCTTTTTAGGGAATTGGAAATGAATGTTATATTGGAAGTCACGTTACAGATTGGGATTTCTTCATTCGCTCCATTGTTTTCCCCTCCCATGGAGAAACCATATACACACACAACTATATGTCTCTCTCTGATGTGGTCTAGTGCTAACTTGGAATCATTGCCTGAAGATGATCCGTATTCAATTTTTGTAGTCATTGCCTAAGATGATCCGTATTCAATTTTTGTAGTCATTGCCTGAAGATGATCCGTATTCAATTTTTGTAGTCATTGCCTTAAATATCCTCTGTTCAATTATTTACATGTTCGTTTTATATGGCGTTGTTTAATTTTTCAAGTTTTTGATAACCTAAATACTCACAAAATCACAATTTATTTTATTTATTTTTGGTTTAAATTGCATTTTTCAATGCAGAAATAAATTCAACTTGCTGAAAAAACTAGTGAGACACTCGAATTTATACAAAATTAACTACTCAAATCTGCAGATCCAAGAATATCTCACTGGATTTAAGTCAAATATGTTTGGAAAAGGGAAAACTTTTTATATTTTCACTACACCTTATATATATATATATATATATTGATATTTACATTTTTTCGTAACATAATAAGTATAAGAGTAAAATATGAATAGGCGGCATCCTTGACCGCCATACGTACCTCTTCTCTCTACAAAAGATAAAAGGTAGACAAAGAGCTAACCTCATTCTCCAAAAGATATTTACATTGAAGCTTCCAAATAATAAATAGAGCAGAAATTCTCAAGCACTGTCAAATACTACTAAGAGAAGAACAAACCATAGATCTGGAGTCACCTAACAACACTACACGCCATTGAAGACACCCCTAAAGGATAGCAAATAGATCAGTATGAACATGCTCCCAACATGACTTGGCCAAAGAACAATCCCAAAATAAATGCTTCATTGTTTATGCCTTGAGACGAGAAGGGAAAGCCCATTCTGAGAAGTCACTCTTAGTTGAGCGGGCCTTGGAAGGAAGACCTTGGTAGATCACCAACCAAGCAAATACTCAAAGCCCGCATCATAAGACACCCACTGCACATTAACCACTAGACAAAGTTGATGACGTTGATGAAGAATGGAGTACCACATGTGAGAATCATAACTAACCAAGGGGTGCCCAAAACTCCATTTCTAATCATGCCAAAAGGTCCCTGACATATCTATATTCATTTTGACAAGATCTTTATGTGGGATAAGACCAATAATCTCCATAATAGCAGTTCAATCAAAAAAAGACAAGGTATACTCATTGGCTAAAGTGCACCAATCTTTCCTAGAGGGAGAACTCGCATCTCACAAATCCCTCCATGAAAAATATATTTTTCTTACTCAACCATCACGCTTGAAAACGAGGGAGATAGGTGGCACAAGCACCCTACAACTTCCAACTCCAAATTGGCCTTCTAGCCAAATCCCACCCTACTTGACTCCCTTAAATCTACCACCTTACTAAACCAGTGGCCTTTCTCCACGCTGACTATATAATTTTAAAAATGAAGGATCGATCTAACTAAAAACTATGAGGAGATGAGATGATATCATAAAGTCCAAAGGGACTTTTAATTCTACCAACGCATTGAGTCGAGAGAAATCAATGCTTCAAAAGAACCTACCAAGGTGAGGACCCCTCCAAACATTGAACCACCCACTTAGCTACCAAAATACTCCCCTGAGTTGCCACATCAATCAACCCAAAACCACCCTTGTCCTTAAGCATGATATAGGCATCCCAAGGAACCATAGGTAGACCCCATACTCCATTGATATTATGGTAGTTGGAGGAGGTATTTACCTCCACGTGTAAACTTGACGATAATAGAATATTCAGAGAAGCAAGAAGAAACCCTAATTAGTTGTCTAATAACCCTAGAAGACAAGTCAGCTCAAAAGGATAATTTGTATTAGGTTATTAGCCTCCAAGAGAAGAAGTCGGCTAAAGGAAATATTATATACTAAGTAAATAGGCACCCAGAATGAGAAGTTAGCCCAGGCAGTTTGCCAGTTTTAGTATAAATACAGGAGGCCAGTCTTCATTCTGGCAGGCATTCTCAGAACTGCAGAAGCAACACTTGTGCACACTGCAGTTGACCAGTTTGTGCGCAAGTTTGGAGGAGAGTTGTCATTGCAGTTGTTGTAGCTAGCAGATTTCAGTTTTAGCTTGGACTTTCTCTTGGTTATGGTTTGGACTCTCTGATCAGCTCTTGTTTGGTGCACTAACCTTTGAGAGAGGTGCGTTATCTTGATTAGGCTATCTAGCCTAGGGTTTGCTTCCAGAATGATTCTCTATCAAGGTTAAGGTGCTCGGGGGTGGCTTCGGCCTATGGTTGGGTGACAATAGTGATATTGTCTATGGTTAAACGAGCACATCCATTATATTATAACAGGTTATGGGCCCACACCTCCTTCATTCAGTCTAACCACTGGAAGGGAGCATAGTCATAAGGATACTAAGCTCGTTGAAGAATTGTTGCTAGGGTTTCTAGCAGGAGCAGTTACCAAAGCATTATCGCTAAGGTTACTAGCAGGTATAGGTGCAGTTGCAGAAACCCTAATCCTCTCGTTGAGGCGCCTTAAGTGAAGGGATTGACCTAATTTCTGGATAGACTAGTGCGCCCTAACCTAGCACATCTCCTAGTACTCTCAACAAGCTAAGACGTCAAGGTTGAGTTTTTGGTCAAATCTAGGGTTGACCAAGTCAAGGCAACCATGACTTACTCTATGAAGTCAGAAAACAAGTTAGATGGGGCTTCTAACTTCAAAGCATGGAAGACAAGGATTGATCTTGTCCTTGCCAAGAATAAAGTGTTGGATATCATGAAAGGAAAGATTGTGGAACCAGAGTTTGAAGAAGGAAAAGAAAAGGAACCCCAAAACGTTGCAGTTATGGAGAAGTTCAAGGACAATGACATCAATGACATGAGTATCATAGTGGATTCTATAAAAGACCACCTAATACCCTACATCTCCCATCTTGATTTGTCTAAGAAGATGTATGATGCCCTAACAAACCTCTTCTCAGTCAGAAACATTGGACAAGTAATGAGTCTGAAGAATGAGCTCCGTAACATGAAGATGAATGATGATGACAGCATAACATCATACTTTGTGAGAATCTCTCAATTAAGAGATCAACTACAAGCTATTGAAGAGATCATTTCAAAGAAGGAATTGGTAAACATAGTACTCAATGGCCTTCCCAAGACATGGGATGCATTTGTCGCAAGCATGAACACAAGGAAGGAGTATCCTACATTTGAAGAACTGTGGACTTGTTATGCACAAGAAGAATCAATGATCAGTGCAAAAGAGAAACCCCAAAGAAATACGATGATCAAGCTTTCACAACAAGGTTCAAGAGTTTCAGGAATAAAAGGAAGTTCGGCTCCAGGAAGAAGCCAAATCAAGAGAAATATATGTCAGAAATACAATGCCTCAACTGTCGAAAATATGGCCACTACAAGAATCATTGTCCCGAGTTAAAGAAAAGGAAGGATACACATGAAGCATCAGTTGTCAAAGAAAATGAACCTTCAAAGAAGACTAAGCAGGATGAAACAAACTTCTTCTTCTAAGACAAGGTAACAATACTCCTCATAGTTCTTGTACATACCATGTTTTCTGTACATATCTATTTCCTAGAAGATAATATGTTCCAAGAGAAACTATACCTATGGAAGAACAACAAGATAAGGATTGTTATCTCTATAACTACAAGTCAGACAATACACATGAAAGGATGAAGTACATCAACAACCCTTGGTAACAATTCATGTGGAAGATATTACATAAGTAACAGTTGCAAGATAAGCCGAAATCATAATCAATCTTGAAGAAACCTAGAAGAAGTAAAGA
>SNQJ01S0013849.1:32445-51452 GCA_010110895.2 Picea sitchensis
GCAATTTCTCTAGTGGACGTAGCCCACACTAGGTGAACCACGTAAATTTGTGTCTCTATTGTATTGTGTATCTTCTGTGTTTTGTTTCCGCATTTGTTTTATTTTATTGCTCCACGGTCCTATTTTTTCTAAAATGTTGATGCTACCAGATGAATGGTATGTTTGTGCTCAAGACCATTACCTTCAAATACCTCCCTAGCTAGGAGGGAGTGTTGATATTATGGTAGCTGCGGGAGGTATTTACCTCCACATGTAAACCTTATGAGAATAGAATATTCCGAGAAGCAAGAAGAAACCCTAATTAATTGGCTAATAACCCTAGAAGACAAGTCGGCTCAAGAGGATAATTTGTATTAGGTTATTAGCCTCCAAGAGAAGAAGTCGGCTAAAGGAAATATTATATACTAAGTAAATAGGCACCCAGAATGAGAAGTTGGCCTAGGCAGTTTGCCAGTTTTAGTATAAATACAGGAGCCCAGTCTTCATTATGGCAGGCATTCTCAGAACTACAGAAACAACACTTGTGCGTACTACAATTGGTCAATTTGTGTGCAAGTTTGGAGGAGAGTTGTCGTTGCAGCTGTTGTAGCTAGCAAATTTCAGTTTTGGCCTGGATTCTCCCTTGGTTATGGTTTGGACTCTCTGATCAACTCTTGTTTGGTGCGCTAACCTTTGAGAGAGGTGTGCTATCTTGATTAAGCTATCTAGCCTAGGGTTTGCTTTCAGAATGATTCTCTGTCAAGGTTAAGGTGCTCGGGGGTGGCTTCGGCTTATGGTTGGGTGGAAATAGTGATATTTTCTATGGTTAAACGAGCACATCCATTATATTCTAACAATTTTTCCCATAAGAGCACAAAAATTGTCGCACCTAATGAAACTAAGGTCTACTAGGAAGCCAACACAACACATAATAGATATGAGAAGCTTGGAGAATTATGCCCACCACAATCAACTTGCTAAAAAATGGAAGATCCTTGTATTGCTAGAGGAGAAGCTTACATGCAATTATTCCATACACCAATCCCACAGGGAAACTAGGGAAAAACCCATACCAAACGGGATGCCAGGATACCTAACAATAGCACCAGGGCGAACAAAATTCCATGCTATTGGAATCCATGGAGGGTGGTCATCAAGACTCACCAACCAATAATCTATCTTATGATCACTAACAATCGTCCTATATGCCTCACAAAACATCGACAAACAACCTCTAGCACCAACCACCGAATCTTGATCAACACACACGAACAAGAGTGAATCATTTGCAAAATGATTTTTCACCATCTCTAAATTATCCAACAAAGACATGCCCATCAAATGACCCTATAAACAAGCATATTCTAGCAAATATCCAAAGGCATCTGTTATCAACACATAAAGATAAGGTCCCAAGCGACACCCTTTTCTGATAAATCTAAAGAGATGAATATGAGAAGACAAAGTGTTATTCATCGAAACAAACATAGAGGCATAAGAAAATAGTGTATTAACAATCCCCACACATCACGCACCAAAGCCCACACAAGTTAACATATCAATAATGAATCTAATCAATCTGATTGTAGGATTTATCAAAGTCAATCTCCAAAAAGAGGCCATGTTGGTTAGTTTCATTGGTCCACTCCATAGCCTCCCAAGTTGAAATCACAATGTAGTGTCCCCAAGGCCGAGCCCCGTTGCAAACCATGTTCTGAAAGAAATTGTAATTATGTTTTATAGGCTGGTGAGCCAAGTTTTTATAAGCTGGTGGCTTATGTGATTGTTAGGCCAGAGAGCCTAAGGGTTGGAGGCCAAGGGCCTGATTTTGTACTTGTATGTATCCGCCAAAGAAATTGTGAATATGCATTTTATAGGTCGGTGAGCTAAAGCTTTCCAGATGAATACATATCGGAGGCCAAGGCCCGATTTGTACTTGTATGTATGCAAAACATTTAATAAAATTCAAACAATCGCATGCAGACCGTAATTCAATGCATGAATGAGTGAAGGGGTATTGAGCTTCCATAGAGAAGGCAAGGAATTAGGGGTCGGAAGGTGGGAAAGGGGCTAATCCGTTGAACCTAGCTAAGCCCAAGCTTAAGCATGGGAATATTTTACCATTATTCCAAAGAACATGTGCCATTTATATTTTGTTTTTTATCCTAAGTTTTGGCAAGGGGGGGACGTACATGGGTGATGTGTGCTGGTGGAATGCATTCAGTTTGATGGGTGACAAGTGTCAGCCCTGGCACATGCGAATAAAATATCTAGGATGAGTTGTGAGAAGGATTCTCCTCCATTCTACCCGATTATCTGAACGCCAAGATAGCCCCATAGTACGACCAACCGGACCGCAGGAATCCGTATGCCCGAGCTCTAAAATTCCGGTTATTCCTTGATGTTAACCGGTGTATCCTATGTCCGACCGGATTGAACTCCAGGCGGAAGCTCGTCTCGGCCGCGGACTCGAATCCATATTCGGGCCATTGTTGAACCAGCTTTGAAAGCTCCGTGTTTGGTTCTCTCAGAACTGCGGTAATACCTCTATTATGAGTCGAGAAGCCTGCGGTTTGTTTCGAAGAGCCGGTTTCACTTCCTGCTCGAATGAAGTTCTGTGTTGACCTCATCATCATGCATTCCCGGTGGAACCATCAATCGCGGAGGCTCGAAGCCATTGGTCGAGTCATTGAGAGGCTATGTTTGTATTTCCGCCATTATGGTGACCATGCGTGAGTCGGATCACATCGGGTTTGATGGCCAGTGTGAGTTGTGATTGAGTCTGTGTGTGATCTCTCTAGGTGGGGGAGGTGGTGGTTGTTGGAAGAGGTTTCTTTCAGAGAGGGTCCAAAGACTAGCTTCGTGCTCCTAGACTTCCTCGATCTAGCTCATTGCCGAGACCCCGTGAGGGAGGTTAGCACCGATGGACTGCGCTTGTGAAGGTGTATACTCCTCAAGGAACATGCATGGGGAATGAGAGTCCGGTAGTAGTGGGCTTAAGATGGCATCCTGGGAAGAATCCTTCCGCATTGCGGTTGTTTTCCCCAGAATCCTCAGCTCTAGGATTCCTTTGCCTTGGTGGAGCTTAGTCCCAGTTTCTGGTGACCCAATCGTTGAGCTAATGAGTAAAGGCGTCAAGGTCGGAGGTTCGTGGGATGCCTGCATTTGGTTGGTGGAATTTATCACTGCTAAAAGATAAGTATCTAATTATGCTTTGATCATGTTTTGCATGATCTCCGCCGCTTATGTTATCATGACTTCCTACTGCATATGAATTAATATGAAACGCTATTGATTGTTAATTATAGCAGAAAAACTTATGTTTACTCTGAAGCTTAAATGCTTTATTTACTAAATGCATGTGGATTATATATAATACATGTATGAGTTATGTAGAAAGTGGTGTTATAGATTTCTTTTAAGAGTATTTAAGCCTTGGTACGTAGTGCAGGCGCCAGCTTTGGTATCAAAGCCAGCTCTCGCATTAATCGAGCCCAGATGGCTGGAGCCGGTCTATGGACCGAGAGGAGGGAAATTGGTCCGAAGGCTACCCCGCACCTTGGTTTGCTCCGCCGCGTCAAGGAGTTTCTGATGATTTTGGAGCTCAGAGGTTTTACGGCCAGAAACCGCAGTTGGTGTGGTCTGTGGCCACGGGGAGATAAGTCTCCACGCCAATAGTGTTAGAACCTTAGGGTCTGCTGAAGCGAAGTTGCGAACCTCATGACCGGCCGTCAGATTTGGAGAGTGTGCATAGGGTTTAAATTCCTTTGATTTGTACGAGTGTAATCGCGATACGGAGGTGAGTAAACCAGATTTCGATTTCGCCATTGAGGTTCGAGATGTGTTGAGGCACGAACTCTCGATGCCCAAAACCCCTCGAAAACGTCGGAAAAGATTCTTGCCGCTGATTTGAGGAGGGGATCCGACAGTTGATCATGTTGAATGGACGCAGCTATTGAACGCGCAATTACCAAGCAAGAGTTGGGAGAAGACAAAGCAGAGTGGTGGGACCTCGGCGACGCCGTTAAAAGCTGCATACGGACCCTCCTCGAACGCGCTGCCAATGGACATCGCGGGTGGTGGTGGGTGACAACTTAATATGGGCCCGGTTGCGCAAATCAAATTTTGAAGTTAGTTGAAAGGAAAGCAAGTTCCGAAGCTCGTGGACCTAAAAACCCTAAACCGAAGTCCCGGTCCCAAATCTTCAAGACGTAAGAATCAATATGATTTTAAGGACAAATACCGTATTGTGGGCCCGAGAGTAAGGGAAACAATTTTCGAATTCAAAATTGAATGATGAAAAGGTTGGGAGTCACCGGATCGTGAACCCTCCTGCACCTAAGACCAAAACCCGAAAAATGAAGTCCGAATCGCGAGCCAAATCCAGAACTCGTAAAACTATTTGAATCAAATGTCTTAATTTGTTCATATTGGCTTATAAATGTTGGTGGATTGTTCATGAAGTTTTGATGGTCTTCACAAACTTCTCAATTGAATTTACCAAGGCGGTGCGTAGTTCATCGAAGAGTCAACTCCAGCTAACCAATGCCATTTGTGCATGGAGTGGGAAAAGGTGCATATTGTCTCAAAACGTAGACTATCAAGAAGGAAAGGATGTTAATATGGGAGTGGAAGGATCAACTCCAATGGGAATGGAAAAGAAAAGGATAGCAGCGACATATGATGAAATCCCATCGAAGATTGTGGTAGAAAGATGCCTGTGCTCGCCTAGTCAGAGCAGCCGAAGCTCATGAAAACTGGTGGATCGGACAGTGAATTCAACTAAAAAATGTTGAAGAGCCCGAAAGAATAGAAAAGAGAGTGACACAAGCAGAACAAGAAGTTTCAGAATTCCTGAGAGGAGAAGAAGATCGAGGAGTGGTACGTACATTACCGCTCTCCCCTCAAGCATTTTGGCAAGGAAACGACAAGAAGTTCAAGTTACCCTACCGCAAAACACCGGTAACTGAAAGGATGAATTGAAAGGGAGATGAATTAGCGATTAAGCCTCCAACATTTGATTGAGAACATAAGAAGGAGGAAGATACCGAGACAGGGTTGTTTGGCACGAGAAATATTTCCAACTACGTAATTATTCCATAAGGAAGAATTGCAATGTATCAACCAAAGGAAAAGCATCCATGTGGTGGGATCACAGTGTAGGTGCAACACATCAGAGAAAGAGGTCACTTGTAAGAAATCACAGGTATTTTATTTGAAATACCCCGACTAAAAAGGTATTATGACATAAGATGAAGAGTTCAACTCGTTAAGCAAAGATGACCATTGATGAGTATGAACGGTTTTCTGAACTACATCAACTATGTTATGTTCATCAAAGACGAGACTGTCAAAATTTAGAGGTATCTAAGAGGACTGCCACACCTTCCGTTGGGGACAAGATTCAATATGACAATCCCAAGACCATGGAAGAAACCATAAGAAGGGCTAAATACCCATACAAATAGTAAAGAGAAAAGCCTACCTTCCAAAAGTCTTGGGATTCGTAAGAGGTTTACAGCAACGTAGGCGATGGGAAACATACCCCTTTTTCGTAAATGGGCCTTCGTGGCAAACCATCATTTAGAGAGTCGAGAATGATTGAAGAGGGAGCACAAAGATAGAGACATACACCCATTCAGTGTTGGGGCTATCAAGGAAACCACAAGTACAGATTGTCCCCATAAAAATGACAAAACAAGAATGCCTCACACCGTCGCAACAAGATGAAATAATAGTGAGGATATGGGTAGCAGAATGCAAAGGATCTACATGTTCTCTTTGGACAACAAGCAAGAATAATTTCAATCGAACATGATTGAAGCGGAAGGTATGATTAACAACCCATCAATTAATTATTTTAATTGATTTAGTTGCCATAGTTATGTAGATCTTAGAGTGGTGTACAGTTTGCATCTAACGGTGAAGCAAACATGAGAAGTCTTGATAGTGCGCTAGCCACGGACCGAGAAGGTCACCGAATTGGTTAAGTCATGTTCAGCGGACATGAAAGGAATGAGCACTAAGGTCGACTGAACATTCGCTTCTTGGCTCATATGATTGCTTAAATACTATGGATCGTTGACCACCGTTCTTCCGACTGGTCAGAATGAGTTTGCTGTCCGATCGAAGAGGGAAATCGTAAATACCCAAGAATTCCCAAAGTTGTCGCTGTTAGAAAATCACGCAACATAAGAAATGTTACTCTGTTACCGCCGGCGTTTGCGTACCGGTGGAAGAAGCTTCCCGAGATATAGTCTCGAATCTAGAAGATCACGAAATTCCAGAGTTCATGATTTATTTCGCACCGGACTACCCCAATAGGGACATCGCATTTTTCTATAAATTTGATACGTTTGGATGATCTCCAATTTCGGGTTGGGCTCCTTGAGTTAGAATGAGAGTACGCTAGAGTCGAAGAGTTGCAATTGGTACCAAGAGCTACTAAAGAAGGGATACATTTGCCCCGGCGTGTCACCGGTGGGTGCCCGTCCCATTGCGGAAGAAAAAGGATGGGATGTTGAGGTTTTGCATTGATTTTTGGCAGTTGAAGAAGGTCACTATCAAGAACAAGTATCCTCTACCAAGGATTGGCGACCTCTTTGATCAATTGAAGGATGCTGTATTCTCAAAGTAGACCTCGATCCGTACATACCCAAGTGAGAATAAATGATGAGGACATTAGCAAGACCGCCTTCAAATGGCACGGCTATTTCATGAGTTCACAAAGGTGCCGCTTTGATTGTCAAACGCCTGCCATGTGCCAGTACGAAATGGGGTGTTCAGATTATTTGGACAAGTTTGTCATAGTCTTCCGATGATATTGGTGTATTCTAAGACAAAGGAAGAACATGAGCAACACTCAAGGATGGTGTTGCAAGTTTTGAGAGAACATCAATTGTATGTCGATCTTAGTAAGTGTTATTTTTATCTTCTTTTGATAAAAAGAAGATCATTACTTGGGACACATTATATTCCAAGAAGGGATCACCAGGATCCCCGAAGGTTGAGGCCATCCAGAATGGCCGTACCGCTAAAGGAATGTGGTATAAGTTAGATCTTTTATGGGTCCGACAGGCTATTATACGTATATTTCATAGCTCGATTCTCAAAGATAGCTCATTCTATCACTTCCTGCAAAGGAAGGAGAAGAAGTTTCAGTTGACCTAAGAATGTGAGAGCAGCTTCCAACGCTTGAAGAATCATAACGCTACTAACTCAAGATTGAGATCCAAATAAGGATTGCCATGAAAGTAATCGATGCGTATGAGGGCCGGAGGAGTTCTCGTACCAAGAGGATCTCTGTAATTGTTATGAGTCCGGGAAGTCGAAGAGCATGAAAAGGAATTATGCTACCATGACGAGCCGGCAGCGAATCGTCTACTTTACTGAGAGGAAAATGGAGACATTACCTCAAAGAGATTCAATTAAGAATAGACCACACCGGGGGCCATTTATTTGATCACCAATTTTAAATGCTAGGAAAACAAGATGGCTGGAATTTTTTTTAAGTGAATTTGACTTCGATATCAAGCATATCAAAGGAAAGAAAGTGCTATGTAATGGATGCAATTCACCAAAACACTACATACAACTACGGAAGCATGTACAAGACCTAGATGAAAGATGTATTTTAAAGCCGCAAAACACCCATTTGCAGTACAAAGTTCTTGAAGCAAAGCTACAACAGCATGAGAGACCATGCATCAAAGAAAGCCGCTGACGCTGGGGAACCGATGGTTTACTTCTATATGCGAAGCAAAAATTCAATGTCCGGTGAATTGAAGCCGGGAATTTAAAGGTGATGCATAACGGGCTTTATGTTGACATCTCCGATAATAGAAGACCGCGGGCGAATGCCATTATTTTATCTAATTCACCGGTCCTAAGAAGAAATCAATCATTAACGTCCGATGTATGGAGTGCCAAAAGGTTATATCGAAGCATAGGCACCTGTTGTTGTCAAGAAATTTTCAACCATTCCCTCGAATGGAAATGGACGGAAAATAATGGATTTTATCACGTGATTGCCCAGAACAAGGAAAGATGATTCAATCATGGTGGTGGTGGACAAGCTTACTAAAGTCACCCATTTTATTCCACTGAAACCACCCACATGGTAGCTGATGTTGCTGATATCTTTAAAAGAAGTTGCACGCTTGCACGGAATTCATAAGACAATTGTGTCTGATAGGGACTCAAAATTCACTTCAAAATTCTGGAAAGGATTGTTCAAGGGATTTGGGAAAAATTTATATCTTAGTACAACGTATCATCCCGAATCTGACATGGTCGACAGAAAGGTGAACAGAAAATAAGACATACCGATATCATGTGATGGATAAACCATCAAGGTGGAAGACTACCTACATTTGGTAAAATTCACCTACAATAATAGGTGGTATCATGGCATCGCTAGAAGATGATCCCATTCGCTAATTCTTTATGGAAGAAAGTGCAACACTCCGCTGAGTCGGGATAATCCAATCGGATAGAGGTAGCCGCTATCAACTCAAAGAGATGGAAGATCAAATGATAAAAAATAAACTTAACCGAAGTCGCCTGTGATAGGCGTAAAAGTTGTTAATCGATAGTAACAGCAACCCATAGAGAATTCAAAGTGGGTGACCATGTTTTCCGAAGCTGAAAACTACCGTGAGTTCCCCTGGTTCAGGGAAGTTGAGCCAAGTTGGCAGCAAGTTTTTTGTGGGCCATTTGAGATCCCGGAAAGGATTGGGCCACGGCATTACGCTTGCACTACCTGCATCTATGATAGTACATAATGTGTTTCATGTTTCACCTCAGATAAAAGTTGTCCGATAATCATGTTATCGACAGAGTGATCCGTGGAACTAGAAGGTGTCTCCGTAGCGCATCCCATAACGATATTGACAAGAAAGAAACACCGAATCGAGCCAGAGCTTGTAGGGTTCGCTGGACCCGGTACTGTCCCGCCAGTGAGCACATGAGCATGCAGACATTATGGGAGTACCTGATCCTTCTGAAATTTTTGAAAATCTTGCGATGTCAGAAGTTGCACCAGGACGTTGCAAAAATAAGGAGGGGATCATGTCCCTAAGGTCGAGCCCCGCGAAACCATGTTCCTCGACATAACTGTAATTATGTTTTATAGGTCGGTGAGCCAAGTTTTATAAGTTGGTGGCTTATGGGACTATTAGGCCAAAGAGCCTGGTAGGGTTGAGGCCAAGAGCCTCGATTTTGTATTTGTATGTATGTAGAACATTTAATAAAATTGTAAACACCGCGCGTAGATCAATCTGATGATGAATGAGTGAAGGGGGACTAAGCTTCCACGAGAAGGCAAGTAGAATTAGGCTTCATGTCGCTAGCATGGCGGAGCCTAGTTGCCTGCTTCAACATCAACATTCCACAAGAACATGTGCCATTTATGTTTTATCCCAAGTTTCTGGAAAGGAGAGACGTATAAGGATGCTATGGGTGGAATGCATGTAGTTCCATTGGTGACAAGTGTCAACCCCGGCACATGCAATAAAACGCATCAGGATGAGCCGGGAGAAGGATTCCTCCTCCATTCTAATCGATCTTCTAAAATGCATGCAGCCCCGGATAGTAATGCACTCAACGGATTTCAGAGGAATCCTTGTGCATTCCCGGGAGAGTCGGGGTACCATGTGTTGTCTTTTGATGTAACCGTTTGTATCCTCTCGTCCAATCGGGACAATCCTCGGCAAGTGGAGGCTCGCCCAAGACGCGTGACCTCCCAAACTACATTCCGGCCATTGTTGAACCAGCTTGGAAATCATGTGTTTGGTTCGTGAAATCAATGTACAATTCTGCTCCTCGGTGGAGTCGAGAAGCTCGCGGTTTGTTTCGAGAGCCTAAGCTTACCTCCGCTCGAAATGACTGGAATTAATACTTACTGCGTATTTCCGTGGAACTATCATTTTCGTGAGGCCTCTCGAAGCCATTGCCGCAAAGTCACCAGTGGCCGCGGTTTGTATTTCCGCTGGCTATGGTGACCACGCTATAGATCGCTATGGCTTTCTGATGGCTGCAAAGTTGATTAACTTTGATTTGATCATCCCGGAAGAATCCTTGCATTTTTGTGTTGTTTTCTTTCAACCCTCAAAATTTGAGCCTAGATTCCTTGCCTTTGGGGTGGAGCTTACTCCCAAATGGGTGACCTTAATCGCCGAAGTCATGAGCAATGCACCAAGGCCGGAAATCAGCAAAGTTCCAATTGGTTGGTGGATTCTATCATTGTTAAAAACATAAGTATTTGATTACGCTTTAATCATGTTTTTCATGAATCTACTGCTTATGATATGTTATCAATATGACTTCCTCAATGGGTATATGAATTAATATGAAACGCTATTGATTGTTAATTATAGCAAAAAATAATAAGTTTTACTCTGAAATTAAATGTGTTTATTTGTTTAAATGCATGATTTCATATACACCTATGAGTTATGTACAGCATTCTTTCATGAGCGCTAAGGCCTTGGTGGCAATATCTAGATTAAAGCAGTCTTGAACAAAGCTTGTCTACTCCTTGCGCACAATCTTCCTAGCTAAGATACCAAACGTGATGCCAAGATACCTAACAAAAAAATGAGGGAAAACAAAATTCCATGCTATTGCAATCCATGGAGGGTGGTCATCAAGACTCACCAACCAATAATCTATCTTATGATCACTAACAATCGTCCTAGACCCCTCACAAAACATTGACAAACAACCTCTAGCATCAACCACTGAATCTTGATCAACACACACAAACAAGAGTGAATTATTTGCAAAATAGTGTTTTCACCATCTCTAAATTATCCAACAGGGACATGCCCGTCAAATGACCCTATAAACAAGCATATTCTAACAAATAGCCAAAGGCATCTGCTATAAACACATAAATGACCCTTGTCTAATAGATCTGAAGAGATGAATATGAGAAGACAAAGTGTTATTCATCGAAACAAATGTAGAGGCATAAGAAAACAATGTATTAACAATCCCCACACATCACGCACCAAATCCATACAGGTTAACATATCAGTAATGAATGTCTAATCAATTTGATTGTAGGCTTTATCAAAGTCAATCTTCAAAAACAGGCCCTGTTGGCTAGTCTAATTGGTCCACTCCATAGCCTCCCAAGCCGAAATCACAATATCTAGAATAAAGCACCCTTAAACAAAGCTTTTCTACTCCTTGTGCACAATCTTCCTGGCTGCATCTCTCACTCGCAGTGCCATAGCCTTGGCCATAATTTTATAAGTGACACTCAACAAGGTTATAGGACATCACTCACCTATAAAGTCTCTCATAGCATATTTCAGAATAAGCTTATCAAACCTTGATTAAGAGACTTCATCAAACACCATATGTAAAGATTTAGAAATCAGATAACATAAGTTATCCCCTACAGTGTCCCACATGGCCTTGTAAAATTCACAAGGCAAACCATTAATCTCAAGGGATTGTTGATCCAAAAATCCTTAGATGTCAAATTAGTTCTTAAACATAAATTAACATCTAACATGATCCGAAAATTATGATCGTCTTGACTATTTACAAATTAACATGTGAATCCTCTTACTTATCCAAATGTCATTAACTAATAAATAACTTGTGAAAGTTAAAATGTTGAAATTGAGAGAAATAGAAACAACAAATAATAAGGCACATTACACAAATTGATAGCATAGTTCACCTATCTTAGGTTATGTCTCCGTGTCCGCTTCCAAATGAGAGACCTCTTTATTGATGCTAAAAAATGTTTGATACAATAAAAACTTCAACTTATGTTTCTAACATGCCCTTCCAATTTGTTGCACAAATTCAGGGGTGACTGTTAAAATCATCTCCACGTCGGAAAACTGAAACTTTTGACTATAAAGACTCTATATCTCCCCAAAAATGCTCAATGGCAAAAAAATATAACATGACAAAAAGGACTTTCTCTGAGTAGTAGGCAACATAAATTTTTGTTGTGCAATGGTCGGGCACTTATGCTTTTATAGCAGAGGTCGAGGGGTCTAACCCCACCTAGCTCACTATATTCTCATTTGCCAATTAACTAAAACAAAAATATATATTTGTTTGGTAGTATTTACAATGTGCATCGTTGGCGCAATAGTCAAAGCATTAGAATATAGTGGCATAGGTTGTGGGATTGAACCTGCGGACCTCCCCCACCCCCCTTCGACATATTTACAACGACCTTTATAAGTGATATGGTAGCTCGGTTGGTTCGTGCGCTTAGTTGAAGTTGTTGGTCTGCTTCGATGAGGTCGGGGGTTCAATACCCGCTGATCCCAAAAAAAAATTATACCTTTAAGCCACATTAGCCAATTGGAGGGTGCCACGTGGTAGTCTTTGATTGGGCCATGTCTCCTTACCGTACATCCTGTCAACTGCCCTGTCAACATGCCATGGCACCGTCATAATGCCACCTGTCACCTGCCATGTTAGTGTCCTACTACCACATGTCACATGCCATGTTAGTGTCCTACTACCACCTGTCACCTTCCATGTCATCATCTTACTTTCTAAGTGTCTGTCCATGTAGTGACATGTGTCATCCTTCCAATGATGCCACGTGGCACCTCCTTTTGCCATTTTTGTATGTTTTGCCAAAACTTCAAAAGACCATATCTTTCTCATACAACACTTGTTTGAGCTCATTCAAGTTGCGTTGGAAAGATCTTGTCGAGCTCTATGTAATGGATACATTTTCACAAGCATTTGAGACTATCAATTTTTTAGCGTTCTTAAGTCCACCTGGATCATTCCCCCCCATTGGAAGCCTTTTGGACCATCAAAAGTCTGGATTACTCATCAACTAAGTGAGGATAAGGCTCCCTCACTTTCCAGATCTCTATCCATCTTATTTTTCTTGGATGTACCCCTTTAAGAGCAAATCGAAGATACTCCACATCACCCTGTCATGAAGTCTTGATTCTTTTGTCAAGGATAACATCTTCCAATAGCTCCTCTAAATACTCAGGAGCAAAATAATCAATTGTCGAAATCCGAACACCTTCATATTTATCCATAATCATAGGAGGCTCATAAAATTTCAAATTCTCAACATTCACCACTAAATACATTTACAAATAAGAAGGAAAATCTAAACGGAAAGCATTAGTACCAATCTTCTCCAAAATCTCAAATGAACCATACCTGATTGGTTTGAGATTTTTACCTTCACCCTTCATTTTGTCTTTGTTTATATGTAACCACTCTTGATCACCAACTTGGAACTGAATATCAACACGATGCTTGTCATGCCTCGCCTTGTACTTGTATATTTTAACCTTGTACAATATTTACTACAAACATATTTTCAGTAAAAGAACAGAAAAGATACAATGGCAAATACAAACATTACATAGAGATTTTTCCCCTAGAAACCCAAACCAAGAAAACCAACATATTCTATATTCTTTCATCGTGATACATTGTTTACAATAAAATATACATCTAGGAGCTAGCGACATCCAAAACCCTAACCCAATGACCTGGATTAGTCAACAACTCTAATTCCTTAATCGAAAATAGAAAACCGTTGGTAAAAACCATGTGCCGAAAAACCGCTCAACAATGGACATGAAAATCGAGGCAAAAAATTTGATACTATTACTCGTGCAAAAAATATAACACATACCCAAAATTCTCCCACTTGTTGTTTTCTTTGCATACAATGGGTTACAGGGTTACATAGTCAACAATCCAGGGTAGGAATGCCCATGGATCCTCTACACCAAGAGAACTTCTCAGTGCTCACATATTTTGTTAATGAATCAACAACACTTTCTTTTCTTCAACCATGTCTCTCATAAAGTGATATTGAATATCAATATGCTTTGTATTTGAATGATAAGTCGGGTTCTTCGCCAGAAAAATTTCACTTTGACTGTCACAATCTATCCTTACACCTTGATGTACCAACCCAATACCTGAACTCAATCTTTGTAACCATACTGCTTCCTTACTTGCATGAGTGGCTGCCATGAATTCAACTTCTGTAGTTGAAAGTGCAACTACAACCTGTCTTTTGCTCATCCAACTTATTGTTCCTCCAAACAGGTTAAACACATACCTTCTTGTAGATCTCCTACGATCCATATCTCCAGCCCATTCTGCATCCACAAAGCCATGTATATCCAACACTCTGTCCAATATCGGTCTTTGTTGGTAGTACAATCCATAGCTAGTAGTGCCACACAAATATCTAAAAACCCTTTTTACTGATGTCCAATGCTCCTTCCCTGATTTTGACATATACCTGCTCAAAACTCCCACTGCATGTGCAATGTCTGGTTTAGTACATACCATTGCATACATCAAACTGCCAACTACACTCGCATATGGAACACGAGACATGTCCTCCTCCTCTTCCTGTGTTTTGGGACAATGATCCACAGATAACTTTACACCAACAAGAATAGGAACCTTGATTGATTTACATTCCTGCATATTAAACCTCTACAATATTGTCTCGACATATTTTCTCTGATTTAACCAGAGTTTCCTCTTTTTCTGATCTCTTTTAATTTCCATGCCCAAAATGAAATTTGAAGCACCGAGATATTTCATGTCAAATTTAGAGGACAACTGAGTTTTCACATCCTAGATAATCTCCTTGTTGTTTCCTATTAGCAACATGTCATCCACATACAAGACCAAATAAATCAAATGATCACCAATTAATTTAAAATGCACACAATGATCCTCTTTGCTTATTGTGAAACCAAGTCCCAACATATAAGTATCAAATTTTTGATACCACATCCTTGGTGATTGTTTTAAACCATACATGGATTTTTTTAGCTTGCATACCAACTCCTTCTTTCCCTTCACAACAAATCCTCTCGGTTGCTTCATATAAATTTATTCTTCCAGATCCCCATGTAGGAATGTTGTCTTCACATCCATCTGTTATACTTCAAAATAAAATGTAGCAGCAACATATAACATAAATCTTATAGAGGTTAACTTGGCAACATAAGAAAAAATCTCACCAAAATCAATTCCCTCAACTTGCGAATAACCCTTTGCTACTAACCGAGCTTTGTATTTCTCCACTTTTCCTTTTGCATTCAACTTCTTTTTAAATACCCATTTGCCGCCAATGTGCTTTCTTCTAGTCAACAACTCCACTAGATCCCAAGCCTCATTCTTATCCAAGGCTGTTATTTCTTCATCCATGGCCTTTTTCCAGAGATTTCCATCCTCTGAATCCACTACCTCTTTGACAGTTCTAGGATCATCATCAGTAATAGATAAAACAAATTTGAACAGAAATCAGATGGAGTATACTTTTCTGGTAGCCTTCTTTCTTGAACCGATCTCCTTAATACTGGAGTATGAGGATCTTCTTCTTCTAATTCTCGTTCTTCTGTAGAGTTTGATTCATCATCCTTTAAATCAAACTCTATTTTCTCTGGTTCTTCCTTACTTAGTAGGATTTCTTGTTTAACAACGTCCTTCATTTCTCTAAATACCACATCTCGGTTATACACTACCTTCTTAGTTTCTGGGTTCCAAATCTTATAACCCTTGAGACCATCTTTATATCCAATAAAGATACGCTTTTTAGCCTTCTTATCTAGCTTACTCGTGTTTTCCTTTGGAACATGAACATATGCATCACAACCAAATACCTTGAGATGTCTGAGAGAAGGTTTCTTACCAGTACATACCTCTTGTGGAGTCTTTTCATCTAGCGCTGACGAGGGTGATCTGTTGACCAGGTAACATGCAGTACCCACTGCCTCTGCCCGAAATTATTACCCTGACCCCACACCACTGAGCATGCACCTTGATTTTTCCATCAACGTCTTGTTCATCCTTTCTGCAACTCCATTCTGTTGAGGTGTATACAGAGTAGTCTTCTTCCTTGCTATACCATACTTCTTACAGAATTCTTCAAATTCATTCCCGCAGAACTCTCCGCCATTATCTGTCCTCAACATCTTAATTCTTTTCTCCGTTTGATTCTCAACAAGAGCCTTAAACTCTTTAAACATGTCAAAGACTTCAAATTTCTTCATGAGGAAATATATCCAAGTATTCCTTGAGAAGTCATCTATAAATGAGACATAGTACATAGATTTTGCCAATGATGGGATCGACACAGGTCCAAAAACATCACTGTGAACTAGCTGTAAAATTCATTCGGCCCTCGTTGCACCAGAGGGGAATCTTACCCGATTCTGCTTCCCATATACACAATGTTCACAGAAATCAAAATCCAGAGAGCAGTTAGACATACCTTCAACCGTACCTTTACCGCGTAGTAGTCTAAGACCCTTCTCTCCGATATGTCACAATCTTTGATGCGACAACATAACCTTTTCTCCAGAGATTGTAGGAGTTATTTCTTCTTCAACTCCAATATCAAGAACAATGGAACTATTACACCCATCACTAATAGTGCTTCCTTGCAGCTTATATAGAGTTCCAAACCAAACTCCCTTCAACAACATCATTTCTCCTCGAACCATCCTGTAGGTTTCCTTTTCAAATATTGTTTTTACCCCTGCATCGTCCATTTTGCTTACATAAATCAAATTTCTGGCCAATCCTGGGATGTGCAGAACACCAGGTAATGTTCTAATCCTTCCATCTATGAGCCTCGACTTGACTTTTCATCGACCTATGATTCTAGTTGTCGAGTCATCACCTAAGAAAACATTACCTCCATCATACCTTTCATATTCACAGAACCACTCCCTGTGGGGAGTCATATGAAAAGATGCACCTGAGTCAACCAACCATGCCTCATGATCTGCATGTACACATCCCCTCCTTCTTCCTTGGAGGTATTTTCTTCTATAGAAGGATATTCTTCAGATCCCTTCTTTTTCTCAACTTTGGATCTACATTGCTTCTTGTAGTGCCCTTCTTTTCCACATCTCCAACATACCTTTACAAACTTTCCGGGAGATTTAGATCTACCCTTAGACTTAGATCTTCCACTTGAGAACTTAGATCTATTTCTTTCTTGGGAGAATCCTCTGGCAAATAATGTGTATGTGCTCTGTCCTTCCATATTATTTCGTCTCATCTCCTCCGACAACAAGGATGAGACCACTTCATCAAACTTCAAAGCAGTTGTATTACTACCTATGGCCACAACCAGAATATTCCATGAGTTTGGTAAAGAACACAGTAAACTTATACACTTATCTTCATCTGAAATTTTAATCTCAACATATACTAATTCCTCGCAACGAAAAAACCTTTGAATCCTTGGGATTATAGGCATGTGCCTCAATATCTTATGAGGAGGACCATGCGATTTACCATTTTTATTTGATTTATCGTACCTGTCATGCCCACATTTCAGACATATCTCTTTGTCTGCATATTCTCCTCAATATAGAATACAATCATTCATACATGCATGATATGATATATACTCAACACCCAACATTTTCAACAACTGCTTTTCCTCTTTATTATCACTAGGAAGAACCTTATATTTCAATATCCTTTAGTCAGTGGGCAATAGAAATATACAAGATCATTTAACGTTTATAAAAGCAACCATTTCTAATGTTGATTGTGTGACAAGATTTCTCAAAATTAATGTAAGGCACTTGATGGTCAATTACCTCAATATTGTCTAGAAACATGTGTTTCACATGCCAAACTTTGCTTTCACGTTGTACAGTAACATTGTTGTCCCAAGCTGGGTAGACTTTGACCGAGCACTAGGTCCAAAGAGAAGGGTGGTGGAAGCATATTTCAGGCTTTCGAAAATGGTATCATTGATATGAGTATCATCCACTAGCTTATCATTTTGGAATGCATCTAACAACATTGTCTCCATGGCAGTCGTATCCTGTAAGTAATCATCCATACCAACCTCTTTTTTATTGTACCCATTCCCAACTTCTAAAGAATTACTATTGTTGTAGTCATTCCTAATTGGTGAATCTAGACGTAGTGAGAATTGAATAGGTGGTTGATTCAACCATTCTTGGTACGCTTCCTCTCCGATTTGTGCTCTCATTATAACCTTCTCTCGGGTTGACATTGTTGTAGGGTGCAACGAAAGATGGTAGGTAAGTCGCTCATCATCAGAATCCTAATTTCAGAAATATTGAACATTAGTACATCGATGATATTAGTAAGCACAATGCAATAATTTGTTTGTTCAAATTACATTATACCAAACAATTATTACCATCGCCGACCCAGGATTGCAACTGGAAGATGAAATGTCACAATTGGCAGGGTAAAGTGGCTGCCCATTTTCATTTACCAACTGTTTGCGGTATGTTGCTTTTGATAAGACCTTCCGACATTTTTTAACTGGTACTAGAATATTTTCTACATCTGAACTCGATTCTGAATCAGGGTTCTGCAAATTTGGATACATTTTTATTCAGATTGACATGGATAAAAAAAATTCAATTCGATAATCGAAACATAAATAAAATAAGTTAAACTTACTGGAGATATAAATGGAGAACTCTGCGATGGACTTAGAGCAATATGGAATGGGATGGAATTTGAAGAATTGACCATTTGATCATATAATAAGGTTTTCTCCCTGCATTTCAACAAAATTAATAATAATTTTTTTTGTATATATCTAAAATCAATTTTGAGGACCATACCACAATTTGAGTTTGAATATAGTTTTGAAACCATTTTTTCAATAAGGCGACATAAAACGTAAAATGCATACTGAAGTATTGTAAGTCATGTGAATTCATCCTAAAAGATAATTTGAGATGAATATACTATTTTGTGTGCAAATAAAAGTTCAAATAACTTTAAAAGAATCTCGGTGCGCTTATAAACCACAAATGCATTGGTGCACCTATTAATAATAAACACCAGTGCGTTAAAAAATCAACCACATAGTGTTTCGAGATTTTGTTAATAAAAAATGATTATATGTTATTTGTGTGTCATATAATATAGATGCACCAGTGCGTAATGTAATATGGACACACCAATGTGTCTTACATAAATGCATTGGAGTACCAAAAAAAAAAAAAAAAACCGCGTTTTTTTTAAGTAAT
>SNQJ01S0013849.1:54429-77219 GCA_010110895.2 Picea sitchensis
CGTTGTGAAATGTTACATCGCTCATTAAATAAATGGATGACTAAATATTATAATGAAGAGATGCAAAATATGATGATATAACAAATTAATCCAAGCATCATATCCAAATTCACTAAACAAAATATAAGATATATGTAATTTTTTTGATAAATAGTGGAATTAAAAAATAACAATAATATCACCATCACAAGTCGATGTTTCTTGGTGTATTTTAATTATTAATCTCATCGGCGTGTTTAATATTAAAACACACCACTATGTTTCATAAGAAATGTGCACCAGTGCTTTTATGTAATCAATTAGCACTAGTTTCAATATTTATTTAATACCACAAAATTATATTAAAAAATTGGCCTTCAGTGAGTTAAGCATATACGAAGCACCGATGCTTTTGTATTATTAATAAGCACTGATACTTTTGGATTATTAATAAGCACCAATGCGTTTGTGTTATCAATACACACCAGCGATATTGTGTTATTGATAAGCATCGACGCTTGTTTGTTACTAAAAAACAACGATGCTTTCTATTTTTAATGCACCGGGGTTTTTTTTTCCAGGTAACACACCGATGCATATTATTCTATATAGCATCGGTGCCTTCTTATTAATAACGCACCGATGTGTTCTAAGCAGGAAGCCTCAATGCTTAATTACTTTTAACTCTCCTGGTGTGTTTTACTGTTAAATCCTCGGTGCTTATAAGACACACGCCCCATTGTTTAAATATTTTACCGTCTCGATGCTTGAAGATTTTACTGCCTCTGTGTTTGACTTTAAGTGTACAACACCGGTGTGGTATGTGTATGTACGAACCAATGCTTGTTACTCATAAAAATGCACTGATTTGTAAACATCTGCTAACACCTCCAGCCGCCCATATTTTTTAGTTATAATCAAGTTCCATTATAGTATCCGCAAAAACATCCGCTACCAAAAACAGATGTTGTAGCGAGGTTTTTTTTTACAATTTTTTCCAATTTTGTAACGCTAGAAACCTCTGTTATAACCTCCACTAAAAGGTATTTTGCTTGTAGCGAAAGAAAAATTGTGTTGTTTGTTCAATTGCGACTTGCTTCTTTCAAGGCATTAAGATACACATCTTATTGAATCTATCCACTACAACATACAAGTAATCATGATCTGTTCTAGACATCGACAAACCCCCCAAAAAATCCATGGACACACTTTCCCATGGTTGAGAAGGTACTCAAAGTGGTGTATATAACCCCAACTTTCTGTTGCTAAGCTTACTTGTGGCACACAAAACACACCCTTTTACATACTTGGAAACAATTTCATTCATTCGAGGCCAATAATTTAATATATTTGCAATTGTGGTATTGTCTTTCCTACCCCAAAGTGATCATAAATGATAGATGTATGGGATTCCCTGATTACATTTTCTCTTTCATCCTTGAGTATACAAAGCTTTCCAAGATGATATAAAAAATTATTATGCACATGATAATCTACTTCTTTACTTTGATTGCCATGAGTTAGAGCTTGATACACATCTTTAAAGTCACCATCTCTATCATATTGTTCAACAAAACTTTCATGAGCTAATGAATTATGCCTTAGTATTGTAGATGCATTGACTATTGGTCTTGATAACATATATGGAACCTTGTTAAGAATGTCCTTCTTATACTTAATTACCAAATGAAATTGTTGTAAGAAACCCATCCATCTAAGTGTTGTGATTGTTGTAGCTTGGTTTGTGATTGCAAATATTGTAATGGTTAATGATCTGTGTGAATTATTGTTTCCTTCCCCATTAAGTAATGCTTCCACTTTTTAACACTTTGTACCAAAGCATATAGTTCCTTATCATATGTTGGATAGTTAATTACTGATGGAGTAAAAATATCAGAATGGTGACAAATAGGTTTCAATCGTTGCATCAAGACTGCTCCCATGGCATATCCACTTGCATTGGTTTGTATTTCAAACGAGTGTTGCATATCCAACAGAGCCAAAACAGGTGCAATAATTATTTTCTCTTTCAATGTCTCGAAGGATTTCTGCTACTTGCCTCCCCATTGAAAGACTTGTTTCACACTTGTTAATGCATGCAAAGGAGTTTCTATGAAAGAAAAATTAACAATAAATTTCCTCCAGTATTGTATTGCCCCTAAGAAACTCTTGACTTATGTGGCAGTGTTTGGCTTGTGCCAATTCACGATGACTTCCACATTAGAGGGATCTATGTTCAACTGACCATTCCCTACAATATAACCAAAGTACGCTAGGGAGGTTTTTCCAAATTCACATTTAGACATCTTCACATATAACTTCTCCCTTTTCAAAAGTTCAAATACTTTCCCAACATGCATTACATGATCTTCCCGTGTTTGACTAAAGACCAAAATATCATCTAGGTAGAAAATGACAAAATCATCTATAAAAGGCCTACATACATCATTCATTACCCTCATAAATGCCACAGGTACATTGCATAAACCAAATGGCACAACCAACCATTCAAACAATCCATGTTTTGTCTTGAAAGCAGTTTCCTACACATCACTTTCTGCAATTCTAATTGATGGTAACCACTTCTCAAATCTAACTTAGTGAAATTGACAACATTTTTCAACTAATCTAATAAATCATTAATTCTAGGAAGAAGATATCGGTTATTTACTGTGATCTTGTTCAATGACCGAAATTCAATACACATCCTCCATGTATCATCTTTCTTTGGAACCAATACAATATGAGATCCACATGGTCTTATGATTCCCTTATTGAGCAACTCCTAAAATTGCTTTTTTATCTCTGCACTCTCTATCATTGATGAAATGTACATACCAATATTAGGAAGATGAGCATCCTACTGCAAATAAATTTAATGTTCAACACACTTCTGAGGAGGAAACCATGTAGGTTCCTGAAATAACTCATCATAGTTAGAAACAATTTTTACCAATTCCTGCTTATGACCTGGATCACAACATGAGAAAACATCTGATACATCTTTCTCTTTTTGCTTCACTATCACGAGGACAAAATATTTACTAGCATTTACATGCAACTTCATTTTTCCTATGCTCACTAGAGAAACATTAGTTTTAATATGGTGAGCTTTAACAATATATTCAATCCCATCTTTGAAAAGGTGATACTTGTTCTCTTCATGATAGAATATGGTTTTCCTGTCATATAAGTCTGGACTACCCAAGACAATATCACAAATTTCAAGTGGTACTACATCGAATTCAACCTCATCAATAAACTTTGAAGTAATTGCAAATCCAATTTTACATTTTTTAGTTACTTGCAACTTAGGATCCTCACACACCCAACCCTATAGATATGGTTTCACATGAGGTGTGGTATTTAAACCCAACTTTTTAACAATTGCTCCAGAAATTAAATTAACTTGACATCCACTATCAAACAAAGTATCTATCTTGGTGTGCTTCGCTGTGACCCTTATATGAAAAAGATCACTATGTTTCTTTTGATTAAGAACACTTTGCAATTTAGAAGATTGAACTGAAGAACTAGAGCTATCAGTAGATATACCTTTGCTTCCCATTGTTGTGATTTTAGCTTCATCTCCTTAATCCTATCCCACATCTTGTCTTTTGTTCCCCCTTGTCCCAGAACTTCTTTGGTAGCATCTATGGATGCAACTTCCAACACTTTGCATCCTCATGTCCTTTCTTCTTGCAATGAAAACACATAGGCTTCTCTTCAAGTTTCTTTACTCTAGTTGACTTCTTTCTCTTCCCTTTCCCCTTCAATTGCTTCTCGAATTTATGTGGCTTCTTATCCTCAAACACATGTTTTCCCTTGCTAGCTTCAAGATGAGTAGCTTGTACTCACACTTTGTCAATATTAGTAGGATTAAACATTATAGTATGTCAAAGATATGAATGCATACCACCAATATATTTTAGAAGAGTTTCACGAATATATAATGGAATTCCTAAAGACAATGATTTCTTTTTAAATTCTTGTGTATAATTCTGAATATTTTGTCCTTTGCCTTGCCTTAGATGTTGGCAATTAATTATTGATGTTTGCATATAAGCTAATGAATTAAATTTCTTTCTTAATGCAACAATAAATTCATCCCAAGAAGAAATTATTTTACCTCGTTGGATGAGATCAGTTTGTGTCTTACTCTCCCACCATATCAAAGTTGTGCCACCCAGATGAAGAGTATCCTACTGTATCTTTGCAGTGTTATCCATGATTTTTTGTACCCTGCAATATACTTCATTCTGTTTGATCCAATTATCCAAATTTTATGCATTGAATTCTCCATCATCAATCGGCAAATCAAACTTTACATCTACTTTAATAAAGGCAAATCATGAGCATGAGAATGAGAAGAATTATTAGAAGGCTTCTTCTTATGACAATAATGTTCACTTTCATCATACGAAGAAGATGATGATGATGATGATGATAGGGGTGAAGGAGGCTTTGAGGTTCTTCACCTTCTCCTTCTCCTTAAGCTTTTACTGATGTTCCCGATGGACCACCTTCATTGTGATGAGGAGTTTCTCTTCGTCTTTCCTAGTCTTCCCACAATTCCTTCACCATAATTGTCATCTCAAGGAATTTTTTTTGAAACTCCTTATCATCCTCACAAATACCTTCTTCATTCTCTATTTCTTTCCTTTGAATTACACATCCAATTTTAGGATTAAATTCTTCAAGCGTGCCTTCACCTCGTTTGGATTTGGACCTCATAAGCATTCAGTTGCAAACACCTGTCAAACCTGCTCGTATACCAAATTGATCCGAAAATCCTTAGATGTCAAATTAGTTCTTAAACATACATCAACATCCAACTTGATTAAGGGGAGGCAGGTGTTGGGGGGGGGGGTTCTCTACGAACCCGGAGGAAAAATAATCTTGAACTACTACTTGAATCTTGGGAAAGACACCAACAATAAAGCAGAGGCGTATGCACTTCTTAAAGGACTTCAACTAGCAAACCAAAGACAAATCCAAATCCTGAATGTAGTAGGTGACTCAAAGACAATCATAAGAATGATGATCCAGGGTTCCAAACCTAAATATTCGAGCCTAAAGAGGGTTATAGACAAAATTCGTCTAATCACAAGGACCTTAAAGCCAAATTCCTTAAACGTTTTGAGAGATAATAATAAGGAAGCAGATAAAGTGGCCAATATGGCCATTGGGAAACCTCTCGTAACCTTAGGGGTGGAGGGTAAATAAGGTTTATCCCCCCTAGTATAATGCTATCACATATGACCAGGAGCCATCGCGCAAATGCCACAAGAGTGAACACTTGGAGATCCAAATCGAGTCATGGCAGGTGGAGGAGGCAACTAACAGGTGAAATGATAGGTCCTCATCTGCCAAGGTTAAACCATGCTAACGAGAATTGGTATGATTATTTAATTATGGTAGGGGGTGGGTTTCTTGTCCATCCAACTGAGTTCGTGGGTAATAGATCGTCGAATACTCTGATGTAGATGGGTGGAGCATGCAATAGTCCTTAAGCGGAGTGGAATTGTTAGGGTGATGATGGATTCGGTCCTTGGCTCGAAGATATGAAGGGTCTAAGTACAACGCTCCAAGTAGAGTTCGAGTTTTATCTGATTGACATGATTTTTGCGTTGAATGTTACATGGGGTGAATTCTCTCAATGATTTTGGGCAGTCTCTTGGTTGTGGTGAATTTTCCTTGAGTTTAATCTGAGCCATGTGTATTATGCGTTCTCCCTGAATCACATTGTTTGGAATTCTACATTGCTTGTGTCTTGGAGAGATTCTTCTCAGAGATATCAGACAATCCCTCTATTGCGGTGAACCTATGAGCCTACGATGGGTTATGTTTCCCTGGATTCACTCTTGGATCCCTCTCTCCATCACCTCCAGATCTTCTCTTCATGGCCTCTTTTGGGACCTGATTCCTCCAAATCCAGATACTTATACCTCACGTTTTCCAGTCCTTGGGGCAACCATCCTCGACCTTTGCAGAATTGGGTCCTTCCCCGCATCATGGACACTAGGCAGAAGAACCATAATGTGCCAAGGATCACAAATTCACAGGATTTACTTATTGGACATGACCAACAGGACTCAAAGATAGAGTGCACAGGGTGTCAAAGGTTGAGAATCCACATGGGAGCATTTAGCTCTACATTAACCTTCGAGCTTGAAACTCTCTCTCAGCATAGGCACCTAATTGAAAGATTTCAAGACAAAATCTTCGCTTAGAGGAGCCAAATCAAGAAGCAACGCAATTATATGGAGAATATGCAAATTCAAATGGAACGGATGGAAAGAAATCACCAGCAGCCCAACACCCCAACAAGCACCCAGGGAGCATCTAGAAACTTAACTTAAACCACAGTAAATCAAATTCTGGATCTTAACGAGCCCGCAACATATCCAATTTGGGATCAACATGGACACTCAGAGATAAAAAAGGAACTGGGTAGCTGATTTTGTAAAATTCAAGTGTCATGTTTTTTTTTACGTTATATATAAACAAAGTTTTCTATAGATTGTACGCTTAGAAATACAATAGAAATGTTATAGCTAGGGAAGGTGGAAACTCAATGGACACAAATTTTGTATTAGCAGTCCCAACATTCAAAGCTTATATCTCTCGAAGGTCATTCATGACCCCTTTTTTTGTACTACAGTGGATTTATCCACACTTTTTAATATAAATTTTCCTAGTTCTTGTTAAAAAAAAAACATCCAACCTGATTAAAAAATTATGACCGTCTTGACTATTTGAAAATTGACATGTGAATCCTCTTATTTATCCAAATTTCATTAAGTGATAAATAACTTGTAGAAGTTAAAATGTTGAAATTGAGAGAAATAGAAACAACAAATAACAAGGCACATTACACAAGTTGATAACATAGTTCACCCATCTTGGGCTACGTCTCTCAGTAAGCTTCCAAATGAGAGACCACTTTAGTGATGCTAAAAAATGATTGATATAATGACAACTTCAACTTATGTTTCTAAAATGACCTTTTGATATGCTNCACAAGTTGATAACATAGTTCACCCATCTTGGGCTACGTCTCTCAGTAAGCTTCCAAATGAGAGACCACTTTAGTGATGCTAAAAAATGATTGATATAATGACAACTTCAACTTATGTTTCTAAAATGACCTTTTGATATGCTGCACAAACTTAGATCTGACTGTCAAAATCAGCTCCACCTCGAAAAACTGAAACTTTTGACTATGAACATTCTATCTCTCCCCAAAAATGGCCAATGACACAAAAATACAACATGACAAAAATGACTCACTCTGAGATCTAGGAAACATAAATTCATGTCGTGCAATGGTCGACCTCTTTTTATTTTATAGCAGAGGTTGGGGGGTCGAACCCCACCCGACCCAATATATTCCAGTTTGACAATTAACTAGAACATAAATAAATATTTGATTGGCGGGATTTACAACGTGAGTCATTGGCGCAACGGTCGGGGCATTGGAATATGGGGGTGGAGGTCATGGGGTCTAACCCACGAACCTCCCCCCCCTTGGCATATTTACAACAATAACTTTAAATAGAATCAAGTCGAGTGACCTTTACAAGTGATATGGTAGCCCAGTTGGTTCGAGCGCCTAGTTGAAGTCGTTGGTTTGGTTCGACGAGGTCGAGGGTTCAATACCCGTCGAGCCCAACAAACTTTTATACCCTTTCCACATTGAAAAATTGGAGGGTGAAAAATTGGAGGGTGCCATGTGGCAGCCTCTGATTGGGCCATGTCACATGATCGTACAACTAGTCAGTTGCCATGTCAACATGCCACATTACCATTGTACTGCCACTTGTCACCTGCCACATCAACACCATACTGCCACTTGTCACCCTCCATGTCAACGTTGTACTATCCATGTGCCCATCCATACAGTTCCACTTGTCATCCTTCTAGTGATGCCACGTGGCACCTCATTTTTCCCTTTTTGTCTATTTTTCCAAAACTTAAAAAGGCCATATCTTTCTCATACGACGTCTATTTGAGCCCRTTCAAGTTGTGTTGGAAAGATCTCGTCGATATCTATGCAATGGAGACATTTTCATAATCATTTGAGACTATATTTTTTTTAGCATTCTTAGATCCACCTGGATCATTCCTCCCCACTTAAAGCCTTTTGGACCACCAAAAGTCTGGATTGCTTAGAAACTAAGTGAGGATAAATCTCTCTCACATTATCGATCTCTATCCATATCGCTTTGCTTGGATGTACCCCTTTAAGGCCAACTCGAAGATACTCCTCATCACCCCATCATGAAGTCTTGATCCTTTTGTCAAGGACAACATCTTCGTGCAACTCATCTAAATACTCAGGAGCAAAATCATCAATTGTCGGAACCTAAACACCTTCATCTTTATCCATAATCACAACAGGATCATAAAGTTTCAAATTCTCAACAGTCACCACTGAATACATCTGCATATAAGATGCCAAATCTAAAGGCCATATCTTTCTCATACAACATCTATTTTAGCCTGTTCAAGTTGCATTGGAAATCTCTCGTCGAGCTCTATGCAATGGAGACATTTTCATAATCATTTGAGACTATCAATTTTTTAGTGTTCTTAGATCCACCTGGATCATTCCTCCCCACTTGAATCCTTTTGGACCACCAAAATTTTGGATTTCTTAGCAACTAAGTGAGGATAAGGCTCCCTCACTTTCCCAATCTTTATCCATATTGATTTTCTTGGATGTACCCCTTTAAGACCAACTCGAAGATAGTCCACATCACCCCATCGTGAAGTCCTGATTCTTTTGTCAAGGATAACATCTTCTTGTAGCTCATCTAAATAATCAGGAGCAAAATCATCAATTTTCGGAACCTGAACACCTTCATCTTTATCCATAATCATAGAAGGCTCATAAAGTTTCAAATTCTCAACATTCACCACTGAATACATCTACATATAAGATGACAAATCTAAACGAAAATCATTAGTACCAATCTTCTCCAAAATATCAAATGGACCATACCCGATTGGTTTGATCTTTTTACCTTCACCCTTCATTTTGTCTTTGTTGATATGTAACCATGCATGATCACCAACTTGGAAATGGTGATCAACTCAATGCTTGTCATGCCTTGCCTTGGTTCTTCTCCAATTGTTTTGATACTGCCTGATGTACCTATTGGATCCTCTGAACGAACCTCTTATCTTTGTCAACATCATATTGTCCATCCACTTTAATTATTTCCTCGAAAGCAAAATCCATAGGTAATTTAGGCAAGTGTCCCAAACATGTCTCAAAAGGAGATCTCCAAGTAAAATAATGCATGTCACAATTATAGGAATGTTGTACACAGTGCAATTGTTCATCCCACAACTTAGGATGTTTACTGAAGTACCCTCGAAGCAAATGTACCACTATCCTATTCACCACCTCTGTCTGTCCATCTGTTTGCAGATGAAAATAAGTTCTCTTCTTTAAGTTAGTGTCCATCAACTCCCACAAACTAGACCAAAAATTCCTCTAGAACCGAGAGTCCCGATCATATACAATAGATGTAGGCTTCCCAATATGAACCCAAACATTAGCAAAGAAAAACTATGTTGTTTGTTCAGTTGTGACTTGCTTCTTACAAGGCATTAAGATACACATCTTACTGAACCTATCCACTATGACATACAAGTAATCATGACCTATTCTGGACATTGACAAACCCCCCAAAAAATCCATGGACACACTTTCCCATGGTTGAGAAGGTAATGGAAGTGGTGTATATAACCCCAACTTTCTGTTGCTAGGCTTACTTGTGGCACACAAAAAACACCCTTTTACATACTTGGAAACTATTTCATTCATTCGAGGCCAATAACAATATCTTTGCAATTGTGCTACTGTCTTTCCTAACCCAAAGTGACCATAAATGAGAGATGTATGGGCTTCCCTGATTACATTTGCTCTTTCATCCTTGAGTATACAAAGCTTTCCAAGATGATACAACAAATTATCATGCACATGATAATCTAATTCTTTACTTTGATTGCTATGAGTTAGAGATTCATACACATCTTTAAAGTCATCATCTCTAGCATATTGTTCAACAAATATTCCATGAGCTAAAGAATTATGCCTTAGTATTGTAGATGCATTGACTATTGGTCTTGATAACATATCTGCAACCTTGTTAAGAATGTCCTTCTTATACTTCATTTCCGAATGAAATTGTTGAAAGAAACCCATCCATCTAAAGTTTCATGATCTTTGTAGTTTGGTTTGTGTTTGGAAATACTGTAATGGTTGATGATCTGTGTGAATTATTGTTTCCTTCCCCATTAAGTAATGCTTCCACTTTTGTAACACTTTGTACCAAAGCATAGTTCCTTAACATATGTTGGATATTTAATTACCGATGGAGTAAAAATTTCATAATGGTAACAAATAGGTTTACCTCGTTGCATCAAGATTGCTCCCATGGCATATCCACTTGCATCGGTTTGTATTTCAAAAGGCTATTGCATATCTGACAGAGCCAAAACTGGTGCAATACTTATTTTCTCTTTAAATGTCTCAAAGGCTTTATGTTGCTTTCCTTCCCATTGAAAGACATGTTTTACACTTGTTAATGCACACAAATGAGCTGTTATGAAAGATAAATTAGCAATAAAGTTCCTCCAATACTGTAGTGCCCCTAAGAAACTCATGAATTCTATGGGAATGTTTGGCTTGGGCCAATTCACGATGACTTCCACCTTAGAGGGATCTATATTCAACTGACCATTCCCTACAATATAACACAACTACATTAGGGAAGTTTCGCCAAATTCACATTTAGACATCTTCACATACAACTTCTCCCCTTTCAAAAGTTCAAATACTTTCCCAACATGCATTACATGATCTTCCCATGTTCGACTAAAGAAAAAAATATCATCTAAGTAGATAATGAAAAAATCATCTAGAAAAGGCATGAATACATCATTCATTACCCTCATAAATGTTGCAGGTGCATTGCATAAACCAAATGGCATAACTAACCATTCAAACAATCCATGTTTTGTCTTGAACACAGTTTTCCACACACACTTTCTGCAATTCTAATTTGATGGTAACCACTTCTCAAATCTAACTTAGTGAAATAAACAACATTTCTCAACTGATTCAATAAATCATCAATTCTAGGAAGAGGATATCGGTCTTTACTGTGACCTTGTGTAGTGCTCGAAACTCAAAACACATCCTCCATGTACCATCTTTCTTTGGAACCAATACAATAGGATATCCACATGGAGAGGAGCTTGGACTTATGAGGAGCTTGGACTTATGATTCCCTTACGGATCAACTCTTGAACTTGCTTCTTTATCTCTACACTCTCTATCACTTGTGACCCATACATACCAATATTAGGAAGAGGAGCATCCTGCTGTAAATAAATTTCATGTTTAACCCCCCTCTTGGGAGGCAACCCTGTAGGTTCCTAAAATAGCTCATCATAGTTAGAAATAATTATTACCAAATCTTTCTTATGACCTGGATCGCAACCTGAGAAAACCTCTGATACATATTTCTCTTTTTGCTTCATTATCACGAGGAAAAAATATTTACTAGCAATTACAGGTCTCTTCATTTGTCCTGTGCTCACTAAAGAAACATTAGTTTTAAGACAGTGAGCTCTAACAATATATTCAATCATGTCTTTCAAAATGTGATACTTGTTCTCTTCACGATAGAATATGGCTTTCATGTTATATAAGTATGGGCTACCCAAGACAATACCACAAATTAAATGTCAAGTGGCACTACATCCAATTCAACCTCATCAATGAACTTGGAAGTAATTGCAAATCTGATTTTACATTGTTTAGTTACTTGCAACTTAGCATCCACAAACACCTAACCCAATGGATATGGTTTCACATGAGGTGTGGTCTTGTTGACTTGTATATAAGATTTTCTTCATTTTTTCACTTTTCTTTTACTTAGAATTTTTTTGGTTCATAACTCTCTAAAAGTTATGTGTTACTCAAATTGCACTTCTTTTCCTCCATCGTATCCATAATGAACCATAACTTAGTCATTTTTCAAAATCTTTCTTGATAACCATGGGTTGGCGAGTTGGCGGACACACGGGTTCATGTCTTCATTTCGTATTTACCCTTTTCTCCGTCGTCACCAAAACATACTTTCATTTTCTCTGTGATCCTCATTTTGAGTTCTATACTTGGAATATTTTTTAATTTTTCCACCATGGGTTCGTGGGTCTCAAGTCTTGAACTTTTCTTTACTCATGAGTCTGACCAATTACAACACTTAACCATTTTTTCTTTCACTCTTATCTTCGAGCAATACTTCACCCTATTTCTATTGTATGACAAGTTTGCGGGTTGGCAGACTCGCGGGTTCACCCCATCATCTTTTCCATGCATGACTCCCTGCCGTAGTGTACCCTGCTTTGCCACTTTTCTCGAGATACATTAAATGCTAATCCTACGGAAGACAACTACCAATTAAATTATGAAAAGTCTATTATTAATGGAATAATTCTCAAGGTAATATCATTTAATTTTTATTAATTTCTCCATCGAAAAAAATATTTAAGTTGTATCATTGAGAAAMGCTTCATTTCATAATCAACGTTCTAAGGAATTATACTACAGTCCACCAACTTCATTAGAAAAAATTGGCTATGAGAACACAACAGTTTTGTGGAGATACATTGAATCTTTTCGGGTGAGAAGATCAAAAMTTTCAATGGTCAAGAGCTTACGGGTACTATGCTACATTKCCATTACCTGGAAGAAGTGAGAACAAAATCTAGACATCAGGGATTGCTCTAGCTGGATGTGTGCACGAAGACTTTGATTGTAACGAAATTTTCTCCTAGTGTGCTAATAATTTTTTTTCAAGCCGAAGGGTTATTCAACTTCAAATCAAATCCTCCATTTCCTTAGYGTCGTTGGTTTTCAAAAAGACGCTAAAATTGTCAGAGCCTACCATCACTTTTAAAGGAGAAGAAGCAAGGAACTTTCTCAAAAAAAAAAATGGGTTGGATATTTTACAAGAATATTTAGAGGACCCTATGCTAATGTTAGTTGACATATCAAGAATTCAGGTCATTTTATTGAAGAACCCTCATCGAGAACTTGCATGGCTCTTCACTAGAATTACTGGTCAATAATCCACGACAACCATTCCTCGGTTGGCCCTCTACATTTTGTATTTTACATTTCATGAAGAAGCTATGTTTGATTGGGGAAAAATCATCTTTGTTGAACTTTATTCACATATCTCAAAATTCAAGAAAGAAAAGAAGTCCTATATGACTTCTTACTTAATATTTTCTATTACTTATTTCCATGTCTTCAAGGGTTTGACTATTGGGAAAAGGGTAGACTGCAAAATTGATCCAATAACTATGTGGTATCAGGCTCCGTGGAGACAAAAAACTGCTTATTATTTTTATGAAGTATACAATGAATTTGTGATTGTTTTCAAGAGACTTCTCTTTGGGGAAAATACAACTACAGTGTCATTAAAAGAAACAAATTTTCTGAGCAAAAGGGGAACTTTAGAAAAAATGGAAGATTATAATATAATTAGAATTTTTAGTTCTCATGAAAGTCCTTTCTTTCTTCCTTGGTACATTTCAGACAAAATGTTCATCATAGAAGTTGCTAGGAAATATAGATTATGGCTGTACTTTTTTCATGAGAAAAAAGAGAGGCAATTTATCCCATTGCCATGGAAAGTTGGAGAAATTATGTTAAGGGGCCTTGCAAAAATTGATGATTACTCAATTTATCTTAATCAGTTCAATTTGAAATATGCAGAAAAGATCAGGGGCTTTGACCCAAGTCATATCTTTGTTGATCATATGACATTAGTTGGATTCAACAATGCATTCACTAATACACTTATGTTTGAAGAAGAAGAAGATAATACCCATGATGTTCCAGTGCATTCTCTTGATGATATTCAAGCCATGGTAAGTTAGACATCCCAATATAAACAATGAGGCAAAGGTTCAAATGAAAGAGCCCATGGATTCACAAAAAAGTAGTTTACCCAAACACAGTCTCTAGGAAACAACGTCGCAGCAGAAAAAGGTTTCAAAGAGTAATTTGAGTGGTGGTGGTGGTGATAAAAATCCTCCCCAAAGAAAAATTGAAAGTCCCCATAAGCTTCAAGTAAAGAGAAAAATAAAATTTCTCAACGAGAGGAAGCGGAACAAATTATATCTGAAAATGATATATCTCTTGAAGACATGGACCTGAAGGTTGATATTGAAAATACTCATTTTCCCGATGAAGAACAAAGGTTACAGGAAAGTCAACAAGTTCCAGCTGAACTAACCACTCAAGAAGAAGATTTCTCAGAAGAAGAGTCATTTGCAAAGCTCCTAGCTCCTAGCACAATGACCTTGGCTTGAAATAAATGATAGAATGAAAGTAAAAACCATACCAATTCAAGGAAAAATGCTAAGATCATCCACCACAATAGTAAGAGAGGAGCCTTCCAAGGCTAGCGCATCACTTCCATCAACCATAACATCAAGAGATAACCATAAACAAGTGCCAAGAGAGACAAATTTTCCAAAGGTAGTGAAAATTTCAGACTAATACTTCTCACAAGAGGGAGAGTTATGTTAAAATGAGATCTTATGATCTCTTATTTATACAAAATGTCACCAAGGTGACTTGTCCACATATTTAGGGGTAAACCACAAGACTAGGGGCCAACAACCCTAATCTTGCCCCCTTAACAAAGTAATATTAAACAATTCATTAAAAATCCACTTTTTCACATAAGAAAAACCCTAATTCATATGGACATCACCCATTTAGGGGACATTTTGGCACAAAGAGGAGGTCATTAGTGATGGAGGAGAGTGGAGGGGCTTCCCAAATCCATATATCAAGCAATAAGACCACTTCCTTCATGATTCCTTCAAATTTTCCATGTGCCATTGCATGTCACCTCACCACCATGCCCTAACCCCCTAGGTGACGTCATCCTAAAAAAGGAGACGTTTTGCCTCTACTAGGAAAAACGTTTGGCATGTGGGGGCTAGGGTACATCGTCCAAGTCATCTTCAAGGTCTTTCAATTTTGATCTTCCTCGTCTGGCATGCAAGCCCTTGGAATCCACCCGTGGGATTCAAGCCCCATGGAAGCCCAAGCTAGTCTTGTTCTTCCAAAATTTTCCACCAACTAGGTCTTGCAAAGACAAATAAGCACGCCCTCCAAGGATCTCAAGTTATAACATTATGATAAGTGAATCCAATCAATAAATGAGCACCTAAGCATGTGCATCAAATATCACTATATCAAACAATTAATTGATCAAAGACATTATGCAACTTGTCAAGCTTGAATATGGGAGGGTTGACGAGGTGTCCTATTGGGTAGATCATGCCCTAGGTCAAGGAAATTTTCCAAGAGATCCTTCTCTAAGCCATGCAAAGTGGGTGAGGTGGTTGGGGTCAAGACTCAATGGGCATAAGGCTCATGACATACAAGAGGTTATAGTGTCTCATTCATGGGTGTCTTTGTAGAGGGTGTGTAGTACCTTCGTCCGCAATGCATTTTTCCAAGCCCATTATTTGCCATTATTTTATTCTTTCATAATTTTAAGGAAAGGTTGAAGGCCACTGCCCTGGCGTGGTGTTCAGATAATGGAAATGTCACCCACAGACACCTAGTGGAAATGAGAAGGCTAGTTCATGATGAGACCACCTTTCTCTCAATCATGAAATTGAGAGCCATTACCCTAGTTTGGTGACCAGATGATGGCAATGTCATACCACTAGATATTCATGGATGTGATAGGTCGGCTTGTGATGAGACCTCATATCCTTTTACTAACCTTTTAAGAATTTTAAAACATATTTCATTATGGGTCCCCCTTTACTCAAAGATAAACGTTTCATTGCTTTTCTTGGGTGACCCATGGGAGAAGCATCTAGAAGGTTCATACATAGGATTTTATCTTTTACCCAACATCAATCCCTCTGGTCCTTCAACCCCTTCTTCCCAAGAATGAGGGACGACCCCTTCTTGGTTCAATACACTCTAAAATCCCAACAGATAAGGAAATGGTGGGGGAGAGTGATGGAAAGTGGTAAGTATGGTTGGGAACGGTACGATGACACTTCAAGAGAGTTCCTAGTAGAAAACTCATCCCCAAGGAAGACCACTTACTAGGGCACAACGTCAACCACCAAGGTGAAGGAGGGAAAAAGGCATAATGTCCAAGCATATATCATGAAATCTAGATCAATCTAAGATACAACATACTCAAATGGATTATATATTGAAATGATGCTTACCATAATACTGACTTGTACCTCATGGAACAAGGCCCACTTCCTTCTGGAAGCCAACTGATGTGGTGAATTCCATTTGGAAGTCTGCGACCATCTATGGTGAGGAGGGTCTCCATATGTGCAAAAGGATATTGTTGGTCATGTAGTTTCTTGACACTCCATATTTGCAACCTAAGGGCCTCAAGACACAATCTCCTTAGTTATCCACAAAATGGGGATAATATTTGTCTCCTACTTGGGGACATGTGTTTTCCCTAGATTTCATGAGAACCGCATTATCTCCCAGTATACCAGTGCCTGCCAAAAATGAAAACTAAACTAGAAAAGAAAAAATTTGACATTTTTTCAAAAATTTCTAAGCTAAGTATGAAATCAATATGAAAGTAGAGAAAAATGAAAATGAAATTCATCTAATATAGTATGAAAAAATCAAGATGCAAATGCAGGGGAAAGTAAGATGACTTACCTACTTAACTGGGGCATCGACCCTGAATAATTCATGTGACCTGGATGTAAGGTCGGAGATGAGATCCATCTACTAGTAGTGGCATCTTCCTCTCATCTAATGCTACTAGATAGTACTTTTATTTATCAGACTTCTTCTTGATGATGTCAGGGCCAATCCATGAGTTTTTATCTTTCTGGTCATATCTGGGCTTGCCCTTTCTTTTGTCCCACATGAGCTCAAGACTTCCTTCATTGAAATCGATGCAAGGTGTATTCTTATCGTATGTAGGATATGTGTGGACTATCTATTTGAAGATATCTTCATGTTTCTCATCTTCTTTATTTAAAATTTGGATAGATCCTGGCTCCTTCCCATAGTATTTTGCGATTTTCTCTTTATATTGATCTGTCCATGGAAGAAGCGTGTCTATGAAGTCCTCCTGCATAAAGGGTAGATAAGATGGATCATACTCAAAAACTTGTGGAGGCATATCATAGAAGTGTTCACTAACATAATTAGGGCCCCTCAGATCCATCACATGTATATATTTATTTTCCCTTTTATATAAGATCTCATATGTGCCATGCCCATTGGAATATATGCACGTGTGATGTTCATGCTAAGAAAACCCCCAAGGGATGAGGACCAAGTCCTCAAAAAGAGCATCCCCTAGGCATTCGGAACATCAATCACTAATATGTCCACAAGGACACTGATATGTGGAAAATCTATCAAAAATACCTCAATGTCTTCACACACCCCCAAGACCTCGACCCTCCTTGAATCAATACCACAAACATTTCCATAAGTTCAGGTTGTCTTCAAACCAAGGTGTTTCATTACCTTCAATGACATGACATTTGTTGAAGCCCTTGAATCAAGCATGCAATTTTTCAAGCAGAGGCCATTCATGCACAATGAAAGATAGAAAGGAGGGTTCTTGACCCTTGGTCGATCGAGATACATACTGTTCAAAATGATGGGAGGATCTTCCTTCTCGGTTGGCACCTGCAAGACTTTCAAACTTCCCTTTTTACAGAAGGGATCTTACACATCTCTGTCACTAGGACCGTCATATTCAGTTTTCCAAACATGTTAGAAACATCTATATTTAGATGAATGTAGGAGTTGGATTAGGAAGAAACTCACATAACGACGGTGGAGGTGGTGGATCCACCTTTTCTACTGATGGTAGAGGAGTATCAGACCGTGGAGGAGGGGTTGAAGCTTTATTTCTTCTAGTGTAGGTCAGATATTCCCTCCTCCTCAATTCCTTCTTCTGATCAGATGTCAATTTATTCAAGGCCTGGAGTCTCCCCTCTCTTTCTCCTCTTCTTCTGGATTCATTGATTTGCTCTTGCGTAACTTGTTCCTTTTCAAAATTGTGAATCATATCAATGAATTTTATATCATCAGGAGAATATTCGTCTCATTGAGGGCACTCACCTTCCTTGTGGGGTTCTTAGCATGAGAGGCACCAAGATTCTACATCAACTGTTCCGACAAGTTTCAAAGTATCTGGGGCCTTTGCTTCTTGTTGAGGTTGTGTTTTCAAACTAGTGGCATCTCTTCGTTGTCTGGAAAACTAAGGTTTGGGAGTAGATTGATTTCTTTCCATTGTAGTCATATGGCTCATAAGCTGATTCTGCACTTGAACAAACTGAATATTCATTTGGTCTATCTTTTGAGTTAAGAGAGCAATCAGATCAGAAGCATTGTTGTTGGAAACTTTAGTCTTTGCTTTTTCTTTGACACGAGGGTAGTGAAAAGGTTCCACCCTTGAATCAATGAGATTCTCTTTGATGTCGGCTCTATACTATTTGGCTAGTGCCAATGATGTGGGCTTATTGTCTTTGAGAATAAATCAAAACTTCCCTTCAAAAGCATTCATGTAAAGGAGACGGACTGATGATGTTGTAGGATGAAAATCTATTGGAATTTGATTATAAAACCTGTCATACCTGGCATTGAATTCCTTTACCATCTCATTCTCCTTTTTCTTTATCTTCTTTAACTAAGCCCCAAGTGTCCCACCATTTTCCTTTGTTGACCATCTGTTCTTGAAAGAGTTCGAAAATCGTCATAAGATGTGAGATGATTGTCAGGGAGTCCTCTAAACCAATCAAGGGCTTCTTCAGTCAATGATGAAGCAAACAACTTCATGGCCACATCTTCATCCTCAATACCTGCATTGTCCATGTCCCGACCCATGACATAAAGATGATCTTCAGTGGTTATCACATTGTTTCCTGGGAACTTTGGAAACCACTTGTTGACTTCCTTTGGCATTGTATTAGGGTAACCTTGGATATTGGCCATGTTAAGGGGCTTGTAGAGGTATTTTTCCAAAGGGTGAGCCATTGGAGCAAGAGGAAGGGTATTATGGAAAAGGGTTTTAACAATGGGAGACTTGAGAGGAGGCCTTCTTTGGTAAACCTTAGAAGGTTTGAACCTCCTAGGGGGAAAAGGTTTGGAAAAGGAAGGGTTTTGGGAAGGTGGAGTCGCCAAATGAGATTCAATATGAGCTCATCAATGAAGGTGGAAATTGAACATCCCTTGGGTGGAGTCGCCAGGAAAGCTAAAGGAAAGGATTTGGGATAGCTTTCCAAAGTGTTGTTAGGGTTCCAAAGAGGATTCAAAATCCTCCTCGACAACGGTGCCAAAATATTATTGCACAAGTTGTAGGTTGGGAAAATCCTGACCCAACCACTAAATGGTGACAACTAAGAGGTCACCTACCCATTGTCACCTTAGACAAGTGTCCCCATCACTTTAGAGGTGAGGTGATCACCTCAAGGGGGTAATCCAAGTGACCCTAGGGGGAAAGGGATGAAAACAGATGAAGATGGAGATGAAGTCTCTAGAAGTCAAGTCTAAATGGTATGAAGGCGTTTGAATAAGGTCTTGAAAATGTTCAAGGGTTTCCAAGTAGGTTGAGTGACCCACCAAATGTGAAATACATGCCCGAGACACCAGAAAAACAAGCATATTTTGCAATATAATCAAGTAGAAAAGAAAGTGAAGCTTGTTGTCCCTAATAATATCAGTTAGTAACTAATGTATATCCACAAATAAATATATCTAAATCAACATAAAGTGAACATAAGACTAGTTAACCAATGTCAAAGAAAAACTAGCAATTGACTATGAATTATGAAGTACTTTGAGAGAAAGTAAGAGGGTTGTTATGAAATGATTTTCTTCAGTAAATGATCAGACTTATGGCTGTATCATTTAAAGGTGTACAACAACAAAATCAACCATCAAAATGTGTCCAAAATTAGCCTAAAAAGTGCGCCCTAATTAGTAGATTAGGTGACTGAAGTTTGGGGAGTTTCTTAGGGTTAGTTTGTGAGATATTAATGGTCTAGGGTTAGGGTTTTCTGCATCTTTATGGATCTAGGAAAAAAGTTAGTGCAACAAACAAATTTTTGGGAGAAAGAGGATGCCTCAATGAGGAAATAGATCCAAAGGCTTCAAAGAAAACTTTCCAAATGAGATAGACTTATAATTCGCAAAAATCGTGTTTCCCAAGGTAATTATTTTATATCTCCAATGCAATAATAAATGACTAGTTCTGTTAACAATTGGGTAAATGGGGTCATGCAAAGAAAGAGCTAAAGAATCCACCTCCTTGGGGGTGTAAATCCTCTTACTCCTCAAGGCAAGTTTTTCTAGCTAAAGTTTAAGATAAGATGATGTACGCCCTTATACTTCTCTTAGCAAACCCTTGTTTAACCAATAACATGAAGCATACAATGATGAAGACTATGGTGGGGGTGTATTCCATTATACTTCCCACCTTGATCCTAGCACAATGACCTTGACTTGAAAAAAATGATAGCATGAAAGTAAAAAACATACCAAATTCAAGGCAAAATGCTAAGATAATCCACCACAATAGCAAGAGAGGGGCATCCCAAGGCTAGCGCATCACTTCCATCAACCATAACATCAAGAGATAAACATAAACACGAGCCAAGAGAGAATTTTTTTTCAAAGGTAGCGAAAATTTCAGATCAATACTTCTCACAAGAGGGAGAGTTATGTTAAAATGAGATCTTATGATCTCTTATTTATACAAAATGTCACCAAGGTGACTTGTCCACATATTTAGGGTTAAACCACAAGACTAGGGGTCAACAAACCTAATCTTTCCCCCTTAACAAATTATTATTAAACAATTTATTAAAAATTCACTTTTGCACATAAGAAAAACCCTAATTCATATGGACGTCACCCCTTTAGGGGACGTTTTGGCACAAAGAGGAGGTTGTTGGTGATGGAGGAGAGTGGAGGGGCTTCTCAAAGCCATATATCAAGAAATAAGACCACTTCCTTCATGATTCCTTCAAAATGTCCATGTGCCATTGCATGTCACGTCACCACCATGCCCTAACTCCCCTAGGTGACGTCATGCTAAAAAAGGAGATGTTTGGCCTCTCCTAGGAAAAGTGTTTGGCATGTGGGGGATAGGCTACATCATCCAAGTCATCTTAAAGGAATTTCATGTTTTATCTTCCTCATCCGACATGCGGGCCCTTGGCATCCACCTCTGAGCTTCAAGCCCCATGGAAGCGCAAGCAAGGATTTCTCTTCCAAAACTGTCCACCAACTAGGTCCTCCAAAGACAAATAAGCATGCCCTCCAAGGATATCAAGTCACAACATCATGATAAGTGAAGCCAATCAATAAATGAGCCACCTAATCATGTGTATCAAAGATCACTATATCAAACAATTAATTTCTCAAATACATTATGCGACTTGTCAAGCTTGAATATGGGAGGGTTGACGAGGTGTCCTATTGGGTATATCATGCCCTAGGTCAAGGAAATTTTCCAAGAGATCCTTCTCTAATCCATATAAAGTGGGTGAGGTGGTTGGGGTAAAGACTCAATGGGCATAGGTTTCATGACATACAAGAGGTCGTAATGTCTCATTCATGGGTTCCTTTGTAGAGGGTGTGTGGTACCTTCGTCCACAATGCACTTTTTCCAAGTCCATTATTTTCCATTATTTTATTCTTTCATAATTTTAAGGAAAGGTTGAAGGCCACTTCCTTGGCGTGGTGTCCAGATAATGGCAATGTCACCCACACACACCTAATGGAAATGAGAAGGTTAGCTCGTGATGAGACCCCCTTTCTCTCAACCATGCAACTGAGAGCCATTACCCTGGTTTGGTGACCAGATGATGGCAATGTCATACCACTAGATATTCATGACATGATAGGTCGGCTCGTGATGAGACCTCCTATCCTTCAACTAACCTTTTAAAAAAATTTAAACATATTTCATTATGGGTCCCCCTTTACTCAAAGATAAATGTTTCATTACTTCATTGGGTTATCCCTGGGCGAAGCATCTAGAAGGTTCATACATAGGATTTTATCTTTTACCCAACATCAATCCCCCTGGGCCTTCAACCCCTTCTTCCCATATAATGAGGGACAACCACTTCTTAGGTCAATACACCCTAAAATCCCAAGAGATAAGGAAATGGGGGGAGAATAGTGATGGAAAGTGGTAAGTATGGTCGGGAACAACATAATGGATCTTCAAGGGAGTTCCTAGTAGCAAACCTGTCCCCAAGGAAGACCACTTACGAGGGCACAATATCAACCACCAAGGTGAAGCAGGGAAAAAGCCATAATGCCCAAGCATATATCATGAAATCTAGATCAATCTAAGATACAAGATACTCAAATGGATTAAATATTGAAATGATGCTTACCATAATATTGACTTGTACCTCATGGATCAAGGGCCACTTCCTTCTGGAAGCCAGCTGATGTGGTGGATGCCATATGTAAGTCTGCGACCATCTGTGGTGGTGAGGAGGGTCTCCATCTATGAAAAAGGATACTTCTAGTCCTGTAGTCTCTCGACACTCCATATCTGCAACCTGAGGGCCTCGAGACACAATCTCCTTAGTTATCCACAAAATGGGGATAACACCTTGCCTTAGATGTTTCCAATTAACTATTGATGTTTTCATATTAATTGTTAATTATTAATTATTGGGATTTACAACGTGTGTCGTTGGCACAACGGTTGGGG
>SNQJ01S0013849.1:85784-109157 GCA_010110895.2 Picea sitchensis
CCTCATTCATGAAGAAAGAACTCATTTATTTGGGACTTGTTATTTCGACAAATGAGTTGAGGATGGATCCAGATAAGGTGGAGGTAATCAAGAATTGGCCATCACCAAGGAACATATTTGAGGTGAGAAGTTTTCATGGATTGGCTAGTTTCTACCGAAAGTTCATCAGAAATTTCAGTGGAATTAGTGCAGCAATGATGGATACAGTGAAGAAAAGACATAAATCTTTTCACTGGAGTGAAGAGGCTGAGAAGAGTTTCAAATTGTTGAAACGGAAGATTACGGAACAACCAATTCTGGTGTTACCAGATTTTCAAAAGACATTTCAGGTAAAATGTGATGCAAGCGGGTTTGCAATAGGAGCAGTCTTAAGTCAAGATGACAAACCAATTGCATATTTCAGCGAGAAGCTGAATGAAGCGAAGGTGAAGTATTCCATGTATGATAAAGAATTTTATGCCATCATCCAGGCATTGAAGAAATGGAGGCACTATTTGATTCCGAAGGAATTTGTTTTATATAGTGATAACCATGCATTGCAGTTTGTGACTCAACAGGAAAAGTTGAATCAGAGGCATGTTAAATGGGTTGAATACATGCAGAATTTCACATTTGTGATTAAACATATTTCTGGTACTGCTAACAAAGTTGCTGATGCTTTGAGCAGGAAGTGTTTGTTGTTGCAGGAGTTTCGAGTCAAAACGCTGGGTTTTGATGATCTCAGGGGCATGTACATAGATGATCCAGACTTCAAAGAAGCGTACGGAGCAGCTAAGAACCCAGTTCTCAGAGACGAAAGCCGGTGGATAGAGTATGTGATCCAGGAAGGATTGTTGTTCAGAGGCAGTCAACTGTGTATCCCAAATTGTTCCATGAGGGAGAATTTGCTGAAGGAAAAACACAGTGGAGGATTGGTCGGACATTTCGTTCATGATAAGACATTCGTGAAGCTGAGCGAGTCATACTTTTGGCCAGGGATGCGGTCAGAGGTCAAGAGATTTGTGGACAGATGCAGAATTTGCCAGCATTCGAAGGGGCAGAAGCAGAATGCAGGTTTTTATCAACCATTTCCCATACCAGAGAGGCCGTGGGATGAAATTAGCATGGATTTTATATTGGGATTGCCAAGGACGCAAAGAGGATTTGATTCGATCTTCGTGGTAGTGGATAGATTTTCCAAGATGGCACATTTTATCCCATGTCAGAAAACCAGTGACATGACGCACATCGCGAATCTGTTTTTGAAAGAAGTCGTTCGACTTCACGGCTTACCAAGGAGTATTGTTTCGGACAGAGATACAAAGTTCTTAGGACACTTTTGGAGGACATTATGGAAGAAGCTGGGGACTAACTTGTTATTTAGTTCAGCTTATCATCCTCAGACAGATGGACAGACAGAAGTGGTAAACAGAAGTCTCGGAGACTTGTTGAGGAGCCTAGTGGCGGAGCACCACAGCAGTTGGGACAATACATTGTCGCAGGCAGAGTTTGCGTATAACGATTCAGTGAATCGGAGCACATGCCAGAGTCCATTCCAGATTGTATATGGCATGCAATCGAGAGGATTTTATGAATTGAGAGATTCGGAACAGACTGCTACTAAGAGCGCTAGTGCAGAAGAATTCGCGGGGGCGATGAAAGAACTTCACAGCCGGGTGAAGGAGCGACTGCAGAATTCAAGTCAGGAGTATAAGCGGAGAGCAGATCAGCATCGAAGACAACTTCAATTTGAGGTTGGTGACTTGATTCTAGCACACTTGAGAAGAGAAAGGTTCCCGAGAGGAACATACAATAAATTGAAAATGAAGAAAATCGGACCATGCAAGGTCTTGAAGAAAATGGGAGAAAATGATTATGAGATTGAATTACCCGATGGGGTCGGAATTTCTCCGATATTCAATGTCTCAAATTTGTACCCATACAAATATGAGGAAGCAGGAACAAGTGATGAACAACCAGAGGTTCAGTGGCAAAAGCATATGCCAGTCACAGAGAAGCCACAAGTGGAACAGATACTGGATAAACGAGTGGGTAAGAGGACCAGGCGAAAGCAATATTTTGAATATCTGATCAAATGGAGGAACCATCTAGTTGAAGATGCCAACTGGGAGACTGAAGCAGAGATACAGAAGCATGGACAGACTGTGCAGGAGCTCATGGACAGGAGCCCATGCAAATTTTCAAGTGAAGGAGTATGATGCAGGAGCATCTCCCATGACAAGCGAGCCAACGCGGAATGCAAGTAGACAGTTGGGCACATGCCAGCAAAAACCTTTGAATTTTCCCTTGAAGTTGATGCGCCAAATATAAATGAGATCATTTAATGAAGGTGCCTTGGTATAATGTAATCAGACCTTGAGCGCCCCACTCTCGTCTGAAGTAGATAGAGGCATTTATAGTAGTTAATGCAGGAAGATAAAAATTTAACTCTTAGATTAGACAGTTTTAGAACAAAAAAGAGGGAAAACGAATATAGACACCCTCCTTGTGTATTGTAACATAGTTGAAGCAGGAAGAGCATAGAAGAGAAGTAGAGAGCTATCAAAGAACACCCATGTACAAACCTTGAATTAATAGAAGAAATTGATTCAGGTTCATGGTTTTGTGTTATTCTCTGTGTATGTGTGTTGAATGCTATGCTCATGAATGTTTGTTTCTTGTTGTGCATTTACCTTGTTGCTGAGTATATGATTTCATGTGTTGAGATTGAAGCCTAAGAAAGGAAATGGAATGAGTTTCAATTGTTTCTCTATCTGAGCAAGGATTCCTGCAAGGAGTGCAGTTGAAGTCGTCCACAAGGAGTGCGTTGACAGAAGGCTCAGATAGCTTAACTCTTGTTCTCGTTCACCCAGAAGTGAATTTGGGTTATAGGGTTGTGCAAGGAGTGCGCAGACTAAGGAAAGTCTCAGTTGTGAATCTGAGCGAAGTGTTGGAAGACTGTTGTTGCAGGTGTGCGCAGGGTCGAAGATTTCAAACATTTAAGGTGTTTGAAAGTTTGCTGCAAGGAGTGCGAGCAGGGGGTCTTAAATTCTGAATTATTCAGAATTGACAAAGTTTAGGAGGTATAGTACCTTTGAGTGAACCTTGAAGAGNAGTATGATGCAGGAGCATCTCCCATGACAAGCGAGCCAACGTGGAATGCAAGTAGACAGTTGGGCACATGCCAGGAAAAACCTTTGAATTTTCCCTTGAAGTTGATGCGCCAAATATAAATGAGATCATTTAATGAAGGTGCCTTGGTATAATGTAATCAGACCTTGAGCGCCCCGCTCTCATCTAAAGTAGATAGAGGCATTTATAGTAGTTAATGCAGGAAGATAAAAAATTAACTCTTCGATTAGACAGTTTTAGAACAAAAAAGAGGGAAAACGGATATAGACACCCTCATTGTGTATTGTAACAGAGTTGAAGCAGGAAGAGCATAAAAGAGAAGCAGAGAGCTGTCAAAGAACACCCATGTACAGACCTTGAATTAATAGAAGAAATTGATTCAGGTTCATGGTTTTGTGTTATTCTCTGTGTATGTGTGTTGAATGCTATGCTCATGAATGTTTGTTTCTTGTTGTGCATTTACCTTGTTGCTGAGTATATGATTTCATGTGTTGAGATTGAAGCCTAAGAAAGGAAATGGAATGAGTTTCAATTGTTTCTCTATCTGAGCAAGGAGTGCAGTTGAAGTCGTCCGCAAGGAGTGCATTGACAAAAGGCTCAGATAGCTTAACTCTTGTTCTCGTTCACCCAGAAGTGAATTTGGGTTATAGGGCCGTGCAAGGAGTGCACAAAATAAGGAAAGTCTCAGTTGTGAATCTGAGTGAAGTGTTGGAAGACTGCTGCTACAGGTGTGCGCAAGGTCGAAGATTTCAAACATTTAAGGTGTTTGAAAGTTTGCCGCAAGGAGTGCGAGCAGGGGGTCTTAAATTCTAAATTATTCAGAATTGACAAAATTTAGGAGGTATAGTACCTTTGAGTGAACCTTGAAGAGAAGCACATGGAGTTGTGTCGTGGAAGTGTTAGAACATGCGTCGCAAGTTTGTACGCAGGAGAACGAGTTCCGTGGAGGAACACATACTCATTTTGCAAATTCCTCAAAGCGGGAAGATAGACAGCCAGGATCTTGTGGAGAGGATCAGAGGAATCTCGTCAGTCGTTGGATCTACCAAAGGAGCGAGGAGGTTACAGTCGCGTCCGGAGTCCAAGCTCTGAGGATTGTGATTCGTTGGATCGTTGATCAGTTAACCGTAAGCCGTCCGATCTGACAGAAGTTGCACAGGGTTTAAACGCTCGCGAGTAGAGTAAGGGTTCTGAGAGGCATCGGGATATCGAGGCGTCGGGGTTCGGGAAATCGGGAGTCCCGTGGATAAGAGGTCGAAAAAATTCATTGTGAAAATCCCGACGAATTTAGAGTCGTCCATCTACTGGGACAGGTGGTAGGGATCGAGAGCCCATCGGCATTTCAGAGCTTCAGAAGGTGAGAATCCGAGACCTTTTGGGTTCTGATACAGCGAGGGGGTCATAGCCGTAGATCTCACGAGGGACGCGTGTCTGAGATCCGAAGAGAAGTCGGGGTTCGGCGAATCGGGGTTCATGAGGACAGGATACTCTTGCAGGTTGAAATCGCGAAATGATATATCCCGACGGCAGACACGTGGACGAGATTTGAAGTCCATCGGCACTTCGACCGTCGAGACTCACGCAGGTAAGAAATTTGTGCTTTAGTATTTAGCGAGACCCGAGGTTCGATCTGAACCGTCCATCAGTTAGGACATGTGTCAGAAGCTCGGACGAAGTCGGGGTTCGGCATATCGAGGGTCCTGAGGACAAGGAAATCGGCGCATCAGGAATCACGATATCGCGAAACGCGATATCCCGACAACTAAAGGAGCGTTGGGAGGACCACAGAATTTAGTGGAGGACAGGTGGCACGAGCTATTGGGGATCAGGGAAAGTAAAGTCCCGAAACCATAGACATCAGGATTCGCGATTCCGCGAAGTCCGAAGTCCTAAAACCATAGACATCAGGATTCGCGATTCTGCGAAGTCCGAAGTCCTGACAAGATAAGGGACCGTTGAAGAATCAAAGCCACAAGCTCATCGGAGTTTCGGCACATCGGGGATCGGGGATTGGAAAAGCGAGTTGTTTTGAACGACGCAAGTGCCAAAATCCTGACAAGGTAGAGGGAATGTTAGTGTTGACTTACATCGGGGTTTGGGATTTTGAAAATCCAAAATACTCGACAATAGGACTCGCGAAATCGCAAAGTCCGATTTCCCGATAGAAGAAAGGGAGATCTCGTGGAGATTTTTGTAGGTGCGGAATTTTCCTGATAGAGAAATAGAAGGACGTCAGAATCCTTCGGGCCAAGGAAAGAAGAAAGATCCTGTGAGAGGACGTGCTCGTGAGAGTGCGCCTGCATCAATGAGATTTTGTTTGGATTGAAAAATGTTGCCAAACTCTTCCTTATTCCAGAGCTTGAGTTGTTGCTTTATGTGTTTTAGCTTATGTTGGAATTTGTGCATTACCGAGCGGGAGGAGGGGGATTAAGTGGTCCACCATTCAGAAATGTGATTTTGGAAGTTAGGGTGCTTTAGCCAAAAGCTCTCAAATCGAAAAGGGCAATTTTTGGGGCTCCCATCGATGTCAAAATTAAGCTAAATTGGCCAATGGTCTGAGCCTCCCTAAGGGAGGATAGTTGCTGAAGGGTGAAAGTCATGAAGCAGAAGGGAATCTGACACTAAAAACGATCAAGATGAGAGGCGATTTGTTGATTTCCACATCAGGGATTGTTCCAGGTAAAGGAGTCATTGGGAGTTTCAAGATCTATGAGATTGAGGGAGTGTATGGTATCCAGAAAGACTTGTGAATCTTGTTCTAGTCTCATGATGCCTCCCTGTTTGACGCAGACCTATCGGCCCTTGGACCGAGATCTTCTCACAGGATCATTCTTTATCTCCGTCGAGCCGAATCGGCTCTTTAGATTCCCTGCTAGAATCACAAATTATCAATCCACGGGTCCTTTCGGAAGCTCCCCTGTGCAAACAACACTAGGCGCGAGCTCCGTCTTTTCATGCGACCACAGTGCTATGACCAAGGCCCAATTCCAAAGGCGCTTGTCGCAACTCGCAACTCACAAGTTCGTGAGTCGTGACTCCTAACTCTTCCTTCTCAATCCCGCGATATCCGAGATCACGAAATGGGTACAACTCTTCTTTTGTCAGCACCTTCCTTGCGCGACCACCGGCTAAGCTTAACGTTATCTCCTCTTGCTACTCGCCACTTCGCCAGTTGTGGCATCCAACCTTGGCACCTTCCTTTCACGAAACCTTGAGAAGCGATGTTGACTTTTCTCCTCGCGTTCTTGCTACTCGCGAGTCGAAGGGTTGAACTCTCATTCCCTTATCTCACGAATCCCCGAGACGCGAGAGGTAAACGGGTGTTGACTCCTTTCACTAGGTAACACGTGTTCGCCTATCTATCGCACGGGCCCACCTTGTGGTTCTACCACGTGTCCCTCGTGCCCAGCTTCGACACTTCGCGACTTCGCTTCCCGAAGCACTACCTCCTTTGTACCCCGACACCCGAAGTGTGGAGATCCCGAACTCCTCGCTACTCCTTGTCGCAACTCGCGACTTAGGGACTTTCGGGACAAAAATCTTGACTTCCTATCCGCCAATATGCCGAAATGCCGAAATCCCGACACGTCGTCAACGCAGGTCCCACAACGAAACTTCCCGCCTTTTTGGAGTTTCAGACTTCGCGACTTTGCGAATCTTGATGCTAAGATTTTGGTTCTTCAACCCACAAAACCCCCGAATGCGCTATAGGCGCGGTGAGACTATGATCCAACGGTCCTCCCTTGACCTGGATCCTACGGCTGTCCTAGCTTCTCGCGATTTCGCCACTCGTGACTTGGAGCACCCAATCTTTGGGCTCTCACCTTGCAAACCTCCGAGTTCACGAGATCCCTTGATCTTTTCCACCTGTCCTCCTCCGATGGACGGCTGCGATTCTCTCGCGACTTCGTCGCTCGTGAATCTTGATGCAAAGGTTTTAAACTTTCAACTCGCGAATCCATGAAATGAGATTATGCGAGTGAATCCAACGGCCCTTGTTGGCTCAGATCCTACGGCCTGATTTCTCCTAAGCTTGCACTTAGAAAAACACTCGCCGTAACTCTCCTTGCTCTTCTGCAAGATCTGATGGCTCTCGGGACTTCGCGAATTCTCCACAGAGAATTACAACCGTCGAATTCCTCCTTGATGATTCCTGCGAAATGAACAAAGTGTTCTTTCACGAAACTTATCCATCTGCAAAACAACGTCACTGCGCCTTCTTACAACACTTCGAGGCACTAGCCCTCATGAGCTTCTCTTCGACAACTTCGAAGACTCTATCTCTCCTGAGATTTCTCCACAACTCGAGTCTTCAAGAAGACTCCTGCATGCACTCCTTGCGGCAATTCTTCAAATACTTCCAAGTATTTGAACCTCTTTGACTCTGCGCACTCCCTGCGATAGCAGTCCTTCAACAATTTCGCTCAGGTTGTAACTTTGAGACTTCACTCAGCCTGCGCACTCCTTGCACGACTCCTGTTCTTAACTTGCACTTCTGCGAGAATGAGAACAATTTTATCCCTCCTGAGCTTGCAGAGACGAACTCTGACTTCTGTCAACGCACACCTTGCGGACAATTTCACCGCACTCCTTGCAGGAAAACTCTTGCTCAGACAGAAAAACAATTGAAACTCATTCTTTACTCTCCCTCTCTTCAGATTTCATACATTCAACATGAAATCATACATTCACGCATCAAAGCAAATGCATACCAGAGAGTAAACAAGCACATATCAATCAGCATGTACAAACACAGAAAGCAATTGAACACCATGAGTCTGAACTAAAGATCTTTGTATTAATCCAGAACTTTTGTACATGGGTTTTTACTCTACACAACTCTCTGCTTCTTCTTCTCTATGCTCTCTTGCTTGATAATGTTGCTAATGTTACAATGATACAAGTGAGGGTGTCTATATCCATTTTCCCTCCGGCTCCTAAAACTGTCTAATCTAGGAATTCAAAGCTACCTACTTACATTTACTAGCATAAATGCCTCTTAGTCCTTTAGACGAGAGCGGGACGCTCAAGGTCTGATTACAATCTACAAGTACACTCTTTCTTAACTATTACATTTAATTTTGGCGTATCAAACTTCAAAACATTTCAAACAATTCATCATGTGCCAAAATGCATTGGTGTTTATCCCCCGCTCGCTTGTTCTTGGCGATGCTCTTGCATCACTGTTTCTCCAGAAGGGAGGTGATGGAGTTGAAGTCGCCCCCAATAATCCAGTGCTCATTGGTGACAAGGGGAGGGAGGAGCTTAAGGGAGGCAAGAAAGAGTAGCTTGTCAGGGAGGAGGTTGGGGCCATAAATGTTAGTATGGTTTCTCGAGAGGGCGGAACCTACAAGTTGGAAGCGAGCTGAAAGAGAGTACTTGGTGGAGAAAAAGTCAGAGAGGGAGATTTCAGAGGGATTCCACAGGAGGGCTAGACCTCTCGCAGATCCTTGGGCATCTAGATCTATAGCAAGGGAGCAAGGCCAAATTCAAGATGCAAGAGTTTGGAGGAGGTGGTGCAGACACTTGCTTTCTTGAATCATGGAAACGGTGGGTTTTTCAGAAGAAATATGTTCCTTGAGAAGCCGTTGTTTGGTCTTCCCATTAAGGCCTCTTATGTTCCAGGAGATAAATTTCATGAGGAAGGCGGGGGGTTGGGTGGAAACGTATCTGTCATGAGGGAAATTCGGCCCGAGTTTACCAAGAAATCTCCAAAATCTTTGATGAGTTGTTGATTGGATCTCCTACCTCTCTTTTTTTCCTCTTTAGTATTTCTAGACGCTGAAGAGGTGGAGGCCTTAATACCAAGCGAGGGGTTAGGGTTCATACCTTTTTCCCTTGTGTTGTTGAGGATGCGATTTCATACCAACACATCTTTGAGGAGCTGCACTTTATTTTTCAGAATGGAGTTTGGGTCTTGTGTCTTGCAAGCCATGGCAATTGAGTTAAGGTCCACATCTTCTAAATATGTATCCTCACCATCATCTGAGTCTATCTGGTCGAGTGGTTCCTCTTGCATGTCAATTTCACCGACTAAGTGGTTGTTGTGTCTTGTGTCCAACGTTTTCCTACGCTTTATTGGATCCTTCTCTGAGAGTTCTGTAGTCGGGTTACTAGGTTGGAGTTGTTCTTTTCCAACTTGGATTGGGTTACCTTCATCATCGGGTGGGAGGGAGGCAAAGGGGTTTTTAACGACAAAGTTATTTTTAGGTGGAGGTGGATTGGTATATCATCTTGATTTTTTCCAGGAGGAGACAAGCTTGAAACCCTCTACGTCATGGGTAGGGGGAGGGGGATTAGACACAGGGGAGTTGGGATTCATAGGGCAGTCACGGAAGAGATGACCGTGGGCATGGCAACGACGACATCGAAAGGGACTATGTTCATAGTCGAGTGTTTGGATCCAGTCAATGTCGTGATAGACTATTGTTATGGATTCAGGGAGGGATTTGGTAAGATCCATATATACACAAATCCGTGCATACGAGGTATATCGTCCCATTTTGGTGGCCTCTGAATATTTGACAAAGGAGCCTATGGTGTTGCCAATTCCTGCCAAGATTGCCTCATCCCAGAATTCGTGGGGTAGCGAGTAAAGTCTTATCCAAACTGGTGCCTCCGTGAAATCTCCTTTTTCAGGGTTGAAACGTTCGGTCCAGGGTTTGAAGTGTAGTTCTGCATAGTTAAAGAAGTACGGGCCGCCTTTGAAGACTTTATCATGGTCCTCCAGGTTGGAGAATATGGTTGTAAAGAACCCTTTGGATCCTAATTTGAGGTCAATCTGTCCTTTTGGCTTCCAAGTTGTTTTGATCCACCAGTTGAGGGCCTTTTTCGTTGGCCAGATGCCCAGAAACTTGCCTATGAAAACATGGTCCTGCATATGTTAAATGAAGGGTGATATGCGGTCAATTTTAACCTCATAAGAAGGGTTTACAAAAGCTTTAGGTAGGCATCCAGAGATGACGAAGGGAGAGGAAGCTTTGGTCTGAGGCGGGGGTTACGAATCATTCAAGCTAGAAGGGGTGGTCTGTGTGTCCATGCTTAGGGGAGGGCGACCATCGAGGGGTTGGGAAGGATATGACATAGTAGAGGTTTCGGGGTGGTGAGCATTGCACCGACCTGTGAGGATTTGGTTGTAGGAGGGAGCCGAGCTTCCCCCTCCAGCCGAAGTCATGGAGGAGAAGGGAGAAGGGAGTGATAGGGTTTTCAGTCAGAAGGGTTGCAGAGCATCCTAATGTACTATCGTCTTAATATCTCCAAAGTTAACATATATCTTATTAAAAGAATAAAGTTTAGTGATTGTGTTCAGGCTTAAACATATTTTAATGAGAAATAGTTTTTTAGTTAAAAATAATGTTTTTATCTGTTATTTTAGAAGATATTATTTTTTAATAATAATAATAATTTAATTTTTAAAATGTAATTTAGTTACAAAGAGAGTGGGAATAAGGACTTTCCTCTTAGCTACTAGAACTACACAAAATTCACAATAATTTTATTTTTCTATAACATTTTTATGAAATTACATAACATATTTTCAGCTAATATTTTGGAAGAACACTGCACTTCAAGATATTTTGGAAGAACACAACACTTCAAGATAAAAAAAAATTGATAATGAAATGTATTTTCTTATCGAAACCGTTATAATTTATATTAAAAGATGGCCAATGAAATGTTTTTGGTTATTGAAAGGGTTATAATTTATATCAAAATATGACCATGGCCGCACCATACAACATGATAATACCAAAAAATAAAATAGATTTGTCTAAATTCGTGCTTTCAAGTAATCCCAAAATTTCAAAATTTCTACCTATAAGTTGAACTATTCTAACTTTCTTATAAACATATCTAAAAATTCTATTGGTATATATAGTGATCTAAAAGTACAACCACCTTACACAAATTTTAAGGGAACTTGGACTTAATAGAAGATATGTCGACTTAGGGCTTCCTACTTGATATCAGCTTGTAACTTGATTTCCACTTCTGCGTTTTCCATCTCCATGTCTCCTTGTGATTTTTGGACAGTCTCTTCATCCTTGAGTGTAATAGGGACAAAGCATATTGAGACCTTTGGATGAGAAACAAGAGAATGCAAGCTCCTAGTGAGACCCAAGACCAATTCAAACAATGTGCTACAACCAGCTTCCAATTTCACAATTTGCTTGCTTTGGCAAGCCACTATCTCTATCATTTTTTCATTCTTGGATATTTGAATATCAATTTGACTAGTCATGTGAGATAGGGTTACCTGCATGTCCGCGAGCTAGCATTCATTTCTCCTGTGAGACACAAGTCTGATGATTCATAGAGGATACAATGACCATAATGATTGTGTCCAACCATCTTTAACCAGAGATGGCACCACCAAGATAATGCATTATATGAGATTTAAATAAACCAATTTCCAAAGAAAATGGTTATTAAACTTACCAATGCCCATGCTTGTAACAAACCATGAATCTAAAATAAGTGAGCTAGGTCACAAAACTAAAGGAAAAAAAAGTTCAATTGTTCCTTATTCTCCCTTGAAACCACATTCAACACCACTCAAAGATCCCCTCCATAGACATAGATCTAGAAGAAGGGTCCAAAAGAAACTCCCACCTGCACCACTCCTAACCATCTTTGTGATTTTACGAGACTTCATTTCCAACATGTGTGAGTATGGAATTAGTACCAGAAGATGGCAAGGACTTAATTCCCATCCCTTCACATTAACATTCTGCCACCACTTGTCTAGATGCACTTGTTTCATTGGAATATAAGGTTTATGCTTCTAACTTTCATGGGATGTGGGAGATAAAAGGTACCCCCCAATTTATCTTTATAGTTCCAACTTCAAGCAATACCACTTCATTTGTCTTGCCATTTACTTGCATTTTGAAGACCCTTGAAACCTAATAGAATCATGTGGATTCGAAGCTCCTCATTGACCCTTGGATTCTGTGAATGAACCTCATAAGACTATTGTCTTCGAAGTTCAATTGATTTCTTAGGTGTCAAATTAGGATAATTGAGTCCCCTATTACAGTAAGACACTCAATCCCTCTAGAGCTGAGAATCTTTAGTCCTTGATACATCGGCAATGCTTTTCCTTGGTTATTAATAACTTCTCCTAATCCCCAAGTGAATTTTATTTCTTGATTTCTTTGGAATTGAAGGCAACCCCCCTCGCACTTGCCAACTATGGAAATGATAATAAAACTATGCAAATGCATAAGTATAAAAATAACGCTAACAACTTCTAATATGCGTAGTACTAGTGATATTGTGTATGGAGTTTCAAGGGAGTGACATAAAGTGAGCCACAAATAGTAAAAATAAGTCCATGGAATTCTAATGAAATCTAATAAATTAAAACAAAAGAAAATATGTTAACTATTCACCTATAACATGGGAGAATATTTAAAAAATAAATCCAAATGGGATCTTTGTCTAGTGGTTTTTATTAACTATTACAATGTAATATTAAAATTGTCAATCATTAGCCATTTGGGTGTAGAATAGTTGGTGATGGAGTGCACTGCTAATGCACTTCGCTATGAGAGGTCATTGGTTCGACACCTTGACTTACCTTGTGTGTCGCATGTAGGGAAATGTGAGCATGTTTGGACGTTACAGTGGTAGCAGTTGGAATTGACCTCGTGTCACACGAGTACAAGCCCAACCTAGTTGTCAATCCCGCGAGAGAGAAAAAATTGTTGATCTTTAAAAAGTCGGCAAACCAAATTCAAAAGAAAACTTTGTGGGGAAACCCAAGGGATGCTTCCCACATTCATAGTTGGTATCACTAGTAAATATGTTGGCATAAACTAGTGTGCCTCATCCAAGGAGACTCAAAATTGCTTGTATAGAATTGACCAAATGTCCAATATCATTCACAACAATCGATTGAGTTAACCTCTTGGACTATGTGTGTGTGTGTGTGTTTTAGAGGATTGGCAACATGCCTTCCATGAATCCATTTCCAATTTAAGTACGGATCAACTAACACATGGATGAACTAAACTCATTTCATAGCTAAAAAACCCCTCTTTCTAGCCACAAATCTAATAAAAAACTAACAAAAATTTCATGCATAAACATAGTTCCACCATGACCGAAGTTCTATTATACCTCAATAAAATTTCCTCATCCTAAATAGTAGTTTTAGAAATTTTCTTGATCCTAAATAGTTTTAGTTTTAAATCAATAGAGATCATGGAGTAGCATCTTACATTGGAAGGAATATGTGGATATATGACAAATAGATCATAGGACCATAAGTGGAAAATTTTCTCCACGATACTCTAAAGGGAATTGTCGTAATTTGTCTGGGAAGAAGATGTCACAGGTCAAAATGGCCACTTTTTAAGAAACTCTTGAGGTAAAAAATATGTTAATGAGTATTATTTATGAATCTCACACTCTGCTTGAGTAGTTCTTCAAGCACCAAGTATCCAAAGAAGTTTCCGTCTCGTTATCATTTGTAGTTTTCTATTAATCAACTCTCATGGGTGGTCACTATAATTCCAGAGACTAAAATTGCTTATCAAGTTTGAAATTTTCAATGTATATTTTATATTAATTTAAATTATTCATTATATAATATTAAACTTTCAAAGTTTGATAATGAACTAAACTATTTATGAAATATGATGTTGTGTTTGTAATGAATAATTTTGTACACAAATTCTTAGTTTTCTAATAGTATCTTAATATTTGTTCATTTTATTATATTCACTATATTATCTAGTTTAAAAAGTTTTAAATAAATAATTAATATATTTTATGAATAACTTAAATATAAGTATAATTATAGTTATAATTATAGGTTAAGTTTTTAATTTATTTTTTTATATAAATATAATTTTTTTTTATCTTTTCTAATGAAATAATGTATGTTAATCCATCAAATCGTTTTAAGTGTTTTTACGTATATTTTAGAGAATTTTTCGTTTAGTTTCTATATTCGTAAATGAATTCCATGCTTGGTTGTATAAGTGTGTTATGTCTTTATACTCAACATATTTTATAAAGGTACTATATTTTTTCTTATAAGTAAATAATTCTCCAATAAATTTTTGGGCACTTCCCTCTATTGTGAAGATGGTATCTAATGTAAAGTGCGCAACATAGATTTAGTGCATTTGATCCCATGAGAATCAAATCTGGCACCTACACTACCAACAAATTGAGTTAACCATAGCATAATCAAACCAAACACCTACACTAGATTGAGGTAACCCTATCAACTATTAATAAGCTATTTTGTCTGTAAACTCATGAATATAATGTTTGAATCATTAATGACCCATTACTAAGTTAGTTGAGAGTGATCTAATTGGTTTGTAAGCTCACTAATATAATGTTTAAGTCATTAATGCCTCATCACGAAGTGAGTTGGGAAGCATTAGTTAATCATATAATAACTCATCACTAAGTTAATTAAGAGTTATTAGGTACCCACATTAATAATTAATCACTAAGTTAGTTGAAAGTTGTTAACCACACACATCAATGTCATATCATTAACCTTTCTAATGTTTTTTTTTTTTTTTCAAATTTCGACGAGGATCTACTTATTTTTCCAATATTGCAACTATTTGGGCAGTCTTAAAATTGGCCAAAACCCCCAAGGGAATAGTTTCATGGTCAAAGTTCCCATCAATCATATGAAATTATAATTTCTCCCAAAAAAAATACCTGGATTTGGGTAAGAATTTTAATGGAAAAAAGATTGAATCTGTCCACTAATTAACTTAATATGTATCAAAAGGGGTCTCCCTAACACTCGTAATCATTATTGTATGGGAAGGGAAATTGACTTTTTTAACGTGAAATATAACAAGAAGCATTTTAGATAAATGAAATTACAAATATTAAATGTTAACATTACACAAACTTGTTGTAATAGGAATATTCAAAAATGTTGTAATTTGTTAAATATTTTATAATCAGATTTTGGTAATAAAATTTTTTTTTTATTGAAAACATATAATATTTAACTTTCTTAATAATCATAAATTTACTATCAAACATTGAAATATAATTTTTCATTTTTAATAGAGAATTAAGTATAATTATCTTCCTCCATCTTTTAGAAATTATAAGTACATTCAACTTGAATGTGAAGATGTCCGAATTCGAATTTGCATATGTAAATATTTTTATATTTTATATGTTATTATTGATATTTTGTAGTGATGACGTGTCCCTTTTAGCTAAAAGACATTATAGGTGGTATCGAAGCCATGTTTAACATATTTTCTTTTTTAATTTTTTTGAGTAGAATTTCTAGAATGTGACTCTATATCTAAACACTATTTGAAAACTCAAAGGGTTTCATTTAAAAAAACATAAAAAACAAATTCAAAGATTTCATTAAAAAAAAACATATAAAACAAAAGTTAAATGACCAAAAATTAAAGTTTGAAATTTTGTTATTTTAGATGTGTTTTTGCTACAACCACAATTACAAATTTGGGTTTCTTTATCAAAAGAATAATCTCTTATGCTTAGCATATTTGTTGATAAATTTATTTTCTTAACTATGTGTTATTTTAGGTTTATAATGGGAAAGATAAAATATAAGCTTTTAAAACTTTTGATAGGATGCTTGTATTAAAACTAGACGAGCACCATATGAATGAAACTTTTATGGTAATAAGGTTTTTTATAAATATATTAGGTGTTATTTTAGGTTTATAATGAGAAAGATAAAATACAAGTTTTTTTTGGTTTTGTAATGTAAAGAACATAACTTTTGATAGGATGCTTGTATTGAAACTAGACCACCCCATATGAATGAAATTTTTATTGTAATAAGTTATGGTTGTTCAAAGTGGTTGTTTGGAAATTTATTTTTATATGAATGAAAATTTTATTCTAATAGGTTATGGTTGTTCAAAATGGTTGTTTGGACACTTATTTTTACAAGGAAGATGGACAAAAAGTTCAAATTATTGCAATAAAAATTCATTCAAAGAGAGGAAGTTTGGAGTCCTACTAAAATATATTTTGTTAGATAAGTATTTATTAAGATGAGAAGTGTCATAAGGATTTGTATCTTCTACCAGAGATGCAAAAGAAGACTTTCCACCTTACTCGACAATTATGGTATCAACTTTTGCAACTATCATTTGATTTAGAATGTGCAAGAACTACAATGTGAGGAAGAGGGATAAAGTACAACTACAAAAATTGAATATCCACCTCTTTATGATCAAATTTCCTCTGAAGATGATCTAGAAGAGGTTAGAAACATCTCCCAACTTCTCTTCCCCGAATGTTTTCCTCCACCTAACAAAACTTTGATTGTCCGTAATGATGAATCTCCTTAAGAATGAGATTTACAAAAGGATACAATCTTTGAGCTCAATGAAGAAGAGATTACCATCATAAATAGTTTTGTCCAAAAGGAGCCTTCCCTCATTAAACTTGCCATTGTTATAATAGCCAATATACCTTCCTCTTTAGTTAGATAGAACCATGAAGATAAAAACAATGATAATTGCATATATATTAGTTCTAGTATCTCATAAGTAGTTATCTATCATCACAAGTGTTGATATCTACAATGGCTTTGAAGTCATGGGCCCCTATCAGGGAGAGAATGTAGCAGTACCAATTCAATGTTATGTAATAAATGTCATTGACTTTGACTACAATGAGCCATTCTACTTAGCTCTTCTTGCTTCAAGCTCAAAGCACTTCATGAAAGAAGGGCATGATGTGTCCTCGACACAACCAATGACTAGAAGACTTATTGCATATGTTAGTCGTTGTGTTCTATTACCGCCTACACTAGCACCCTAGAGGAAAGTCCAATGACATGTGTTATCTTAGGGAAACAAGATGGGAATTGCACCACTTTCACTTCGGTACAATATCACCTTCACTTTAGGCCAACTCCCAAAGGCCAAGAGGGTTATCCATATCAACGATATATTTTAAAGTAAACCTCTTTAGTGAATTATAACCATGCAATCTTATGATCTACTTCAATGAATCCACTATATATATAACAATATAATGCAGAAGGATTCCAATAGGTGAGTAAATGCTTCAAAGATAACAAGTTAAGACCAATTGCATAAACCACCAATTATCCAAGACATCTTGTTTACAAGTTGCTAATCTCCTTCACATCTCTCTTGGATGGTTATTTCTTCACTCTAAATCTGAAATTTTTGTGTTAATTAATCATAAAAACGGATTTAGAAATTGTGGACATCCCTAAGCTTGTCCTATCTCTAGCATATAATCGATTGATGGTCGCAAGCACACATCTCACCATTAATTTATGCTAGACAATTTCACTCTTTGTGCCCTAAAAGTAGCTTAAAATGGTGTTGTTCTAACTAGCATCTTTCAAGTTTCATTTGTAGAGTGATAATCATTTAATTGCAAATCTGAAGTTGTTTACATTGTTCATCATGCATATCAGATTTGACACACACATCCACAAACTCCTAACCCTCTTACTTAAGTGGACAATTGGTGGTTTATGCAATTGGTCTTAACTTGTTATCTTTGAAGCATTTACTCACTTATTGGAATCCTTGTGCATTATATTGTTATACATATTGTGTTTTCATTGAAGTATATCATAACCTTGCATGGTTATAATTCACTAAAGAGATTTACTTTAAAATATATCATTGATAGTGAAGGGTTTATTGCACTAAGGTGATAGTAGTGCAATTCCCATCTTGTTTCCCCAAGGTAGTACATGTGCTTGGACTTTCCATTAGGGTGCTAGTTTAGGCGGTAACAAGTTCCATATTCAATACATGGCCCAATATTCAATAAAAGTAAAGCCATTTTATGTAGTGAATCCCACTTATGTTAAGTGATTAATAAGTGATTGGTAGTAGAATTAGAGAAATATTTGGGACAATTGATGTTAAAGGGGAGGAAATGTTGTGTTCCTATACACAACATGTTTTATTTCTAAGCTCAAAAATCCAATGCTCGAGTCATTAATGACTCGTCACTAAGTTAGTGGAGACTTGTTAGTTGGGAAAAAATGTCAAATAGAATTAAGTTTATTGTTGGTTTTGTTTCACCAAGTAATTTTCCCCTGCTTTCTAAGAAATCTCCTATCGCGTCCTTTTGTGTGGATAAGGCAACCTCGGTTCTGATTTTGAAACACGATTCTATATGGGCCAAGAAGGGAGAAGACTATAATCTAAAGCCCTCACTAGTCTCTAGCCTTAATGGCTTATGTACATCACCGAACAATCTTCATAAGTGGGCTTCTTTTTTTTATGCCATTGATTAGGATCCATATATTCTAAAGGGTTTTCCTTCCTAGGATTTATCATTGAGTTGAGTTTTGCACATGCTATAGACAGTGACTCTAATTGGTTCATGTACAATGTAGGGCTCTTTATAAAGCTATGTTTTCTTGAATTCAACTTACATTTGGGGTAATTGTTAGAGGTCATAATTTCGGTAAGATTTATGAGTGTCATTCCGGAATATAAGGGCATTAAATATGTTGTGACAATCAATAAGACTTTGGGTACACTATCCAAAATTTGGGAGGGTGACATCCTCAACTTATGCCCAAATCTACATTTACGTAGAGTTGTGCAAAGGTCTTCATGGCCAAATTGTATTGGAGTACAAGAATTGTAGTTGGACACATTGGCTAGACTATGAACATATTGGTTTTTGTTGTAGAGTCTATTTTGAGCATGGGCATGTAGCAACTTCCTCTATGAAGGAAAAGGATTTTCAATCTAATAGGAAGAAGAATAGAAAACCTTCTTGTTGGAAAGACTTGAAAAAGGAAAACTCAAAGAATTCCTTTTGGGTGTCATTAAAAAAAATATTCTAGAGGTACCCAAGCATGTGGTATTGTAAAGGACTTTGACCAATCCACAGGGGGGTGGGTGTAGACATGGATTCAATAACTAATGAATCAAACCCTTTGTCGCTAGTCCCTTTTGTAGCTTCCTGGGGTGATTCCCTACGTCACATGTCAGATGAAGCTACATTGGTGCATATTGAACTAAGAAGCAAAAGGGGTGTCATTGAATTCCTATTGGGGGTTGGGATTCAAGTACATTTGAATTTTATTTAATACTAAAGTTGCAGCTACACAAATTTTGAAGTACGAGACTTGGAATATTACAAAATCTTTGGCTTTTGTTCAATTGTAGCATGCATATTTTAATCTAAAGGATATGTGGTTGGTGCACAATCCAATGCGGTTGGAGTTCCCCTCTCTTTGAGTTGATCTACAACATTTTGTGGATCTATTTGTCATTTAGTTTGGAAAGGTGTTGATTATACATGGATGAAGAAATTCTTTACGAGATAGCCCAAAGGTTTGGGTAGAAGTTGATCTAAAAAAGAAGTGATCAGGGGATCAAATTTTGCTCAAAAATTCAAAGTTCTCGGAATCTCTTCAAATCGAACGAGAGCGTAGGCCTCGTCGTTGCGAACCCAACACAACTCGTTTTGTCTCAAACGAACGTCGGGAGCGAGAGATATTGCGATCTGTTCGAATCGTCAAACAGGGAAAAAAAGGACGTTGATTGTACAGTCCGTACAGGCTGACGTGGCAGGGCCATACGGTCGCACGCTGATGTGGCATGTGGTGATGTGGCAGTTGTTGATTGGCAGATGTGGTCGAATGGTGTTTCGACATGTGGCAGTATGTGGTTGGTGGTTTGGTGCCACGTGGCCCAGTCATGGGCTGCCACGTGGCACCCCTTTATTGGCTATTGGTTTGTTAATCAAAATTTTATGGGTCCGTGGGGGTCGAACCCCGGACCTCCCCTTTGGCTCCACGCTTTGGCAGAGTGTGGGCTACCACTAGCCCACACGGTGGTTCTTATTAACAGTATGGTTTTAAAACTATTTCAATTCGTTTTATGTGATAGTCGGCGCGGGGGTCCGGGCTGGGGCTTAGCCCCAGACCCCAGTCGCACTCCTCTTACATATGACCAGACCTTTTGATGGCGCATGGGAGTGTATTTCAAATGGAGCCCCGGTCACGCACTTGTTATGCCATATGACCCAATAGCTGGCGCGCATTATTTATTCAAATGATTTGAAACGGTTAAGTTTTAGCCCGAGGTCATATGACCTTCATGTGCCTGAGTGTTAGGCGGTTAGGGGTTGGCGCGCCCATAACCGTCCTACAGTTCGCACCGTTGGCACAGTTGCGCTCGGTGCCAGGTTTTTGCGCTTAAATAAGCGTGTGTGCTAGGTTCATGAAACAAGGGTGCGTTTTGTAGATGCAGAGACAACAAGCTTGAAGGGGAGACTTCCAGGAGGCCTAACTTTTTCGTTTTTTGGCCAAACGAGGTGCCGAAAAAGACCAGCTAGGGGTTTTTGGACGCTCTGAAGCCATTGGAGCAGTCTGTTGGTCATTTTGAGCATTGTAAAGCACGTTTTTGAGCACTTTGAGCAATTAATAATAATGATCCATTGGAAGCTAGACCAGGAGATGTAGCCCAAGAGAGGGGTGAACTCCTTTATCATTTGTTGTGTTTATGTGCTTATGTTCATTGGTTATGTTGTTGTTTATTTGTATCTTGAATGAGTAATCCTTTAATTATTGTGTTGCAAAGTTGATCCATTTGCTTTTAACACATAAAATTTACTTGCAAATATTTTCAAGATTTCAAGTCTTCTTCATTTTTAGATCAAGAAGCTACCTCCATTTATCTTTGTCATGATGGTGGATGAGTTCTAACAACAAAAGGTTCACTATCTAAATTTTTCTAATGCATGCTTAGCATGTAATATGAAAGATCACCTCATCATATATTTCTCTCATCGGAAGACCCCTCAGAATTCTTCCCATAGTATAAGTGCTACAACTTCAACTATTCCTACTAATAAGGCCAATTCATCAACTGATTTTACCCAAATGGCTAAGGAGGATGGCTCACAAGCCAAGTATGATGGGAATTTGACTCACTGGTCTCAGATCTTCGATGGTGGATCTAGTGTTGGTGTGGGTCAGAAGTATTCTAGGAATATAGGAGGCCCTATCTTATAGTCAGTTGTATATCTAGTTGTAGGAGGATTTAAGGATCGTTCCTAGAGATAGAGAAATATCTTGGCTACTTCAGTAGGGGTTAGTGATTATTCACAAGGTATGGATGTTGATGATGGTTGGAAAGTAAATTCCAACAAGTAGAAAGGTGCTTCATCTCCCAATTGTTTGTACAAGCCCGGTAGAATAGTGATTCCCACTCTACGAGTGAAATCCTTCAAGGAAAATGTTTCCCTTTCTCAGTACAAGGGTACTTCTTATTTTGGGAGTAAGCATTGAGCAATAATTCAACACTTTGTGAAACTCCCTCTTCTTAAAATGAATCCCTCCCTTATTTCTTGGAATGTAAGAGGGAGGACGATCCCAAATTGTAAGTAGATTATTTATGGATTGCTTCAAAAAGTTTAGATGGATATAGTACTTTTGTAGGAGGTCAAGTATGATGGATTTGAGTTTCAAAACAACATGAGTTGTGCCTAGAATGGTTCCTTTTGGATTATGAATCATTCTTAGGGAGGGGTTAGTGGTCCTAGCCATTTTCCCATATTTGAAAAATTTTGTTACAACTTTTGGTTGTGATCCCAACAACATGTGTGTGTGGATTACTTTGTTGATTCAAGAGAGATTGTTGGCATTGTGTTCAATGTATGCCCCCAGTATGAGTTTAGCTAAGTTGAATCTTTGGGAGTGGATGACCTCTTCCTCACTAGATGTAGAGTGGATTGTTGGAAGATATTTCAATATGGTAGAATGGGAGGGTGATTGGGGTGGTGGTTTAGGAGAAGTTGCTAGTGGATCTGAAAAGAACGCTTAGGCTAGACATAAGGCTACTCTTCAACTCTTTGATCCTAACTGGGGAAGAAAGGGCTTGAATATGGGGGTTGGTTTACTTGGTTCAATTTCAAGAAGAAAATGGATGGGGTTATGGGGGCCTATTGATATTTTGATTGAGATTATTGGGTTAGATCATTTACCCATACACTTACATTTCGATTAGGAATGTGGTGGACACAAAACCCTCATTTTTGTTTAAGCTAAATGTTGCTCACTTGGAGTCCCCCAACTTGTTTTCCCTTGTTCATAGGGTTTGTAGCCTTGTCCCTCAACCTATTAGGGAGACAAGTTGGTTATTGTGGTGGGAGGCTGCTATTTGGAGAACTATCATATTCATGAGAAGCCAGGGGCACATAATTGCATGCAAATGTACATGGGAGCTTTAGGAGGCTAGATAGAAGTTGAAGAAGGTCCACATCTTCTTGGAGGAGGATCTAGATAGCATTGTTCTTCATGAGGATGCAACTCAATTAGATTTGGTGGTTACTCGAGAGGAGGGGTACATATCCAAAGCAACATGGGTTCATGCTTGTTTGTAATGGCTTCATAAGAGGGATGTGGGATCCAAGTTCTTCTTTGATTTTTTCAAGAAGAAAGTGGTCGTTGAGAAGAAGCTTGGTCTTTATAGACTAATGATTCACTTGAAGAGGATTTGTCTAAGATTTGAGGTATGTTTGTAATATCATCTTTAGAATATTTTCTCTCCTTACCCTTTGTTAGATTCAGTTATGGTTGCTAGAAATTATTGCTATAAGGTTGTCCCCCACAAAGTCTATGTTGTAGACTATGATAGATTGCATAGGGACTATATGAAGGACAAACGTTTTGTAGTTGTATGCTCAATGAAGAATGGGAAATTGATTTAGGTGGATCTAAGAATGCTAAAAAATTGATAGTCTCAAATTCTTATGAAAAACACTTCATTGTGTATATATCGACGAGAAAATTCCAATGCAACTTGAACGGGATAAAATGAGCGTCGTATGAGAAAGATATGGCCTTTTGAAGTTTTGGAAAAACAGACCAAAATTGCAAAAGGAGGTGCCACATGGAATCATTGGAAGGATGACATGTGGAAATATACGGACGAACATCTGGTCAATATGGAACTGACATGGCAGGTGACAGGTCGTAGTACGATGCTAACATGGAAGATGACAGGTGGCAATACAACGGTGACGTGGCATGCTGACAGGGAAACTAACTGGATGGTCAGGTGACATGGCCCAATTAAAGGCATCCACGTGGCACCCTCCAATTGGCCAATGTGGCTTAATGGTATTAAATTTTATTTGGATCGGTGGGTATCGAACCCCTGACCTTGTCGGACTGGACCAACGACTTCAACTAAGTGCCTGAACCAACCAAGCTACCATATCACTTGTAAAGGCCATTGTGATTTATTGTATTTAAATTTA
>SNQJ01S0013850.1:0-30285 GCA_010110895.2 Picea sitchensis
TCCAGCGTTGAGCTTGTTGTGTGTAAAATCATCTTTCAAACTTTCAAATTTTGAAACCCTAACTAACCCTAACGCACTAACTAGGGTTGACGTCATACTTGACGCAGCAACCCTTCTAACTCAGCAATTAATGATGATGTCATACCTTTATTGAGCTATTGTTGATAGAAAACACTGTTGGCTTGGTCATCTTGTGATAGATATTGATGAATTAGTGATTTTCATTGGCTAATTAGTAAAACGTTGACCTCATCTTATCTATTATATTGCTTATTGAATGAAATCAGATAGTCAAGAAGTACTAACCCTTTGAATTATAACCNATATATATATATATATATATATATATATATATTGTGTTATTATTGTCTTGTTCCGGGCAAGTGTTCTCAAGAGGGACTTCACTTCTTTATTGGCTGATTAGCCGGAATATCTGATACTGGTGGTAACCTGCGAGGAGGGATAACCTTGACCTTGACCTTTTACTCTTTGCCTCTTCAAACCCCAGGTTACCGGGGACGTCTCCCCTGGGCTAACCTCCCTAAACAGAAAGAGCCCCCCATCGAGGTGACATTGGGTGGGGAGGTTCCTGTTACGCCAGTTTGATCCTTATCCTTTAGCCTTGTAACCTAAAATACAAACTGCGCGATAACATGTTTAAATGGGTTTGTGGTGGTTAAAGTATCGTTGGAGCATCTAAAAATATGAAAGTACATAGCCAAAGGATTGATCAAGTTTACCATAGCTGAAATTAAACTATATTGTAAGGCAAACCCTTTGATTATTTTTTGGTTGGTCAAGCCCTTTTCTTTATGGGAGACAGTGGAACTCCATACAACATCAGATTTAAAACATAATGACACCCTGCAACCAATCAGTCATTGTGTCAATAGGATAGGATGCACCATTCACTTGTGGCCGCCTCCATTGAGTTAAAGATCATAGTATAATGAGGCTTATATGCTACCATTGACCAATCCTCCCAACCAATATGGCATAGTTAGTATTTTACATAGGAGGTTTTTATATTAGAAAGACAATAACTCAAAATGAAGGGAAGTAATAAACCACAACGAGGCTGTTAGGAAATTTGATTACAATCATAGGAGGCAGTACACTTACTCTTTGAAAGTAACAATCATAAGCTCAGCAGAGCCAGTCTTGGTTTGCAAAATGTCTTTCTGTTTCTTCTTAATCCTCTCCTCTATCTGTCCATTTTATCAAACAGGCCCAAAAATCAACAATAAGTGATTTACACAAGCAAGCAAAAGGAAGAAATTAAACAGTGGAAAAATATATAAACAAATACCCGCTTGCGCAGTTTCTCTGGGTCGTCAAAATTGCCCATGAGAATACTTGCAGCGTCCGGGTCGTGCTCGAATTCTGCTAATTTGTCTTCTCTACCATCGTTGTCTCCTGTTGCCTTTATGACTGCCCAACGCTCGAAAATATTGTGAGTGAGATGCAAAGCTGGGGTTGAAAAGGATGCAATTTTCTTGATTTTGAAGTCATTTGTATTTGTGTTCGATGGAAAGCAGCCACATCTCTTCCCGCGCCAGAGACTTAATTTTGGGTGAAGCTCGGCATGATGATGGATGGTCTGCATACTCTGCATTGTTTCGGGTTAGAATTCATGGGACGAGTGCAAGAGTTTTAGTTGCCGAAGACTTATCAAGAATTGGTATATTTATAGAAAACATTGAGAGCTTTAAAGAGTGCAAAATCCAGATTAAGGATGTCATATGAACTTTGCGTTGTTAAACTTTGACGTCAAGGAATTAACTATGTACGCCAAAAACATATTAAAACCAAGAACATATGGAGGTGTGCCATCCTCCAAGCAATTTTAACGTTCATGAAGGGAAAAAAATAGATCAGCACTAAAATTGTGTTAAACCTAGTTTGATTGAATGGGTGGTAAGTGAGCAGGAAATATTAGTGTTGATCTATTTTTTTGAATGGGTGATTGAAATCTTGTAATTACATTTTGTTAAATTTTTTAAACCTTATTTATGAATAAAAGTTGAAAGTTGAAGTTGTTTATCAATTAAACATTTTAAATTGAGAAAATATAAGCTACATATCAAATTGGTGTATGAGATTCTATTGTTTGTGGGACAAGGGAAACCCCTAATTTGACTACTAAAGTTTACAACCCTCGGAATTGAACCTATGACCTCATATGAAGAAATAAAGGAGGAAAGAGATGTTCTTGACCATTAGACCCATTAAAGTTGTACACTAAAAAGAATCAAATATTATATATGATATTAAAAATTGCACGTTGAGTATTACTAAAAAGAATTAAATATTACATATAATATTTGTTTCCTTCTAAGAGGTTACAGGTTTAAATCCCAAGGGGGTAGGGTATGTATACATCCGTAGATTTTATGAACGGAGGGGGTCCCTTATCCCACAAATAAGGGGGTCTCATACACCAATTTGATGTATGGTTTGGCAGTGATCTTAAAATTAGATTACTATTATTATTAAAAAAAATGCTCTAAAAATAAAACAAAATACTCTTTTATGTCAATTTTTAGTTTCTTTTTTTCTAAATAAAAACATTAAAATGTATATTTTATTATAAAAAAAATTACAAATGCAAGAGATACATTTCAATGCTAGCCTACCTACCTTGCCTTTTCAGATAGAGGTTTATATTTTTATATTTGAATTATGTGTCTAAGTCTAAATTTTTAAATACATATTTGGCTCAAATAAGCACATGCAACATTCAAGATTCACAGTAACAATTACATACGCGTGCATAATTCAAGAAAGCATGAAGTAATCATATTCTCATGCAAGATACAACATTATAACGTAATTAACATAATGGAAATCATTAACACAAGAACATATAACACAACAGAAATATATGAAGCACAAAGAACTTGTCTTCAAAAAAAATCTTCACCGACTACATACAGATGGTGGATGTTCCACTCGACCTTAGGCTTTGTTGAACATTTACTCTCTATAATAGGCCACCCCCGAGTTGAGGCTATGAATCTACAAGGATGGGTGCCTAGGCCTACTCTACAACACACAAACAAGTCAACTATCAAGCTCTCATAGTTTACTCAACCACGCAACAAATCTTGGCTTACCAACTCTCTTTCCCCCTCTGCACCACCCAAAAAAATTAACCCCCTTCTCTACAATGCAATCCCTCAGGTTGTTCCACTTCTTTCTAGGGCTCAAATGCTATTGGCCAAGAAATCTCAATGTTGTAAGCTCGAGGGATCCTGAGTTGTGGACAGTTCTTTCACAAATGTCATCATTCCCATGCACACATGCATTATTTTCTTGTTGGAATAACTAGTAGTTACTTGCTGGAATAACCAGTAGTTACCTATAGCCAACTAGCAATGGATCTCTAGCTCCAGTATTTTGTTTCAATGTCAAAAACAAGAACAAGAGTGAACAAGAATGAATGAGGAACAAATGGAGAATGAGTGATGAACCCCCAACAACCAAAATCATGGTTTATATATTTGCATGCAATAATGCACCACATGACCTCCCTAAGAAGCTCACATAACCACTTTTCCCAACTAATTCCAAAATGGGCGAATAAAATATAATAATTCGGCTTAGGCCCTTTGGCCCCCTCTCTCGTGGAATAATGGCCCCCTGTGACTCTATCATTATTCATCTTGTAGCCAATGATGCATTTTTATTATTAATATTCAAACTATTACATTGTTAAGCTCTTCGACCTTTCAACTTTAGAGGCACTCTAGCCTTTCATCAAATAAACAAAAATACATTATGAATCTCGGGACTCAAAATTGGGGTATTACATTTACTTACATTGTAGTATCGACCTTTTTAATTTTTTGTTTTGCTCCTTTACATGTCCCCGTTAATATTCTCTTTAGATCGGATTTTCTTCATTCATTCACTCATCCTGATGATGGGCCGTAGTAGCTTGGTTTGAAACGTTAAATTGAAAAACTTCTGCAATGAATCCAAAATAACTATGTCACCATATTTTATGGTTTACATTGCATGTACCACTAGATTCCCATCATTTATCCTTGGTTGCAAGGTTCCTTCTAATGTTTGAATTCAAAAGATCTATTCACATCGTGTTGGTTTGTACTAGTAAGTTAGTACCCATTATCATCATTGGTGGACTACCTCGTATTGGGCAATGATTTTGATCATTGATTATGACTATATGGTTTCTCCAATTCTCAATTACAACTTATCTTTGCATCATGGACATGCATACATTATGATGTCAACATTCTAGATCTAATTGAATACCATGGACATGCATAGCTCTTTTCTAACATTATTGTAATCCTCGAGATTAGGCTTACCTTAAGTGGTTATCAACACGTACCAACCATCACATGTTATGGGCTTCCTTTACTACAATTATGTGGCCCCATCGGGCAACATTAATTCAACACATCTCTTATAGGGAAGTGACATTGACTTTTTTAGATGTATCGTGAATTGGCTTCATATGTATCATCTTCCAAAGTGATGGGTCCATATTATACTTGACTTAACTATTACATGAGCGTGCATATGCTCGCCTCAGTTGAAGAAATTGCATATATATATCACCTTGCATTTTTGTTTTGCAAACAACTTCCTTTCCCTCTCTTAGGGGTTCCCCTAAGTGTGACTCTCTTTCTCAATACCTTGATGGAAACATAAGATGTATTTTAGTTATATGATGCTCTCCTAACCTCAAGCATAAATGGGCATTTGTTGTCATGCTACTTTCATTTGTTTGTGACACTTGAGTGACTTTTACTAGATGGATCACAAATCAACATTAACTATAGTTTATAAGTTCGAAGCCATGGAGAATGGGTTGAATTAATCATTGAGAACACAATTCAACTATGAATTTGACCAAATTGGAGAGGTATGCAACCCAACAATTCATGTGGCGCACGGTAGTGTAGGAAATCCTTTGATACCTATGTAGTTCTTGTTACAACAAGAACACATTAAATTCCACATCCCATTGAATGCCATGGTTAGTTCAAGAGTTGGGTTGGTCTAGCAAGGCCCATATCAGTTAGATCTATTCACTCGGTGAAGGAGTACATGGCCATACATATAGAAAATACAAGCACATGGGCCAAGATTTGACAAGAATCTATATTTCCCTTCATTTCATCTCCAAGGAAATCTATAAATGAAATCATGCTCTAAACATTAGTTCATTGAAAGTAGAGTTATGTTGCTACTATTTTACTAGGGATTGTAAAGTCCACATGCTTTAATCCTTGATATTGATCTTGATGAGTGTTATGCTGCTAAAATCCCCCAACCCCCCCCCCAAAAAAAAAGATTACTTCACAAGGGGAAATAATGCCAAATTCATTCCAAGATTAACAAAGAGTGTTCTAAAGAGGATAGAACCATGTCGGAGCAGGCTATTTTGGAGAAGTCTCGGGAATCACACAGGAGGTTCGCACGACATTTTGGTTAAGGAGTAGTGTGCGCAAAGGAACTGGAGCATGTTCGAGAGTCAGTGCGTAGAAGACGGAAAGTAGTTAGGATTTTGGGGACATTTTGTCCACTTTGTAACCATTTTGTAACGGGCTTAGCCCTTTTGTAAAATTATAAATTGTAATGGGTTTTTGGGTAGAAGTGGTTGATGAATGATGAGGGAGTTGAGCTTTTGGTTGGCGAGTTTTGGTGATGAGTTTAGGAGCGAGAGTATTTTGAGTTATGACTGAGGGTTTCAAGAGTTAGGCTCACATTGCAACAGAATGACTGAGGGAGGTTTCGGTAATGTTAACTGATACATCTTATTGTAAGCACAGTGCACGGCTATAAGGAGATTTCAATGAATAAAATCAGAAGCCATCTGTTGTGGACGTAGCCCAGTTTGGGGTGTGTTGTGTTGGTTTTGTCACTTGGGTGAGAAAAACAACAACACTTGCATGTCTAGATGAGCCTGCTAGACAAGACAGAAGTTTGTGAGTGGGTTAAGTAAGCCAAACACATGTAAAAACAAAGAAATGAAACTAAAACAACTAAGAAATAAAAGTTAGAAAGCATGAGAAACTTAGAGCCATGAAAATCAAACAATGACCAACATAATGCTACCAATGGATTAGTAGGCAAAACACCGTAGAGAAAAATGAGGACTTATGAGTCCCCTCTTCCTCCTTGGGAGGGCTCTTGAGTTCCCTAATGGAGAACTCTTCATACAATGGAAGAAAATGGAAAATGATGAAGATAAACAATGCCTATTCCCTCAAGAGGTGAGTGGAATGGCCTATTGCAATGGTGCTTGAAGTCTCCAAAGAGAAAAGAGGATTCTTAAAAGAGAATTCTTGCAGCATAACAATACAATGAAGATCTTGGTTTCTTAGTGCACCCATGGATCTTATTTATAGCATTTCTTCAAGGAAAAATGTAATTGGTTCATAGCGTGAACAAGGGGCCTTTTAGGGCACCCTCTAGTCCTTGACCAGCCTCCCATTCAGATTTCTCTCATATATGAGGGTCAAATCATGTTGGGAGCTGGTCCATAAGTGGTTGAGGGGCCGACAAAATCCATAAATGTGTCATTCATAGATGTGCGCAACTTTGCTCGTACACAAACGTGCATTTGGTGCATTGTGCACGCTGAGGGCTATGTTGGCCCGCGCACTGTGTGTACGCTTCTTGTGGTGAGTTTGCACATTGTAATTTTTGACCCAATTGTATGGTTTTTTGCCTTTTGAATGTATTTTGGTGTTATAGGTGGACTAATTGATGTTAGCATTGTTGTGTTTATTTAACCATTTGTGTGCAATGTTGCGGATGATATTTCAATGATAACAGATGCCCCCTTTTAGGGCACCCTCTAGTCCTTGACCAGCCTCCCATTTGGATTTTGCTCAGATATGAGGGTCAAATTGTGTTGGGAGTTGGTCCAGAAGTGGTTGAGGGGCCGACAAGATCCATAAATGCGTCGTTCATAGATGTGTGTGGCTTTGCTCGTACACAGTCGCGCATTTGGCGCATTGTGCGCGCTGAGGGTTGTGTTGGCCCGTGCACTATGCGCGCGCTTCTTGTGGTGAGTTTGTGCACTGTAATTTTTGACCCAATTGTATGGTTGTTTGCCTTTTGAATGCATTTTGGTGTTGTATGTGGACTAATTGTCGTTGGCATTGTTGTGTTTCTTTAACCATCTGTGTGCAATGTTGCAGATGATATTTCAGTGATAATAGGGTGAACCACGTTAAAACCTTGTGTTGTGATGTGTTTGTGTGTTATGTTTATGACGTTTACTGTTACTATGCAATGATGACAAATGTTTAGTATTCTGAATATGTCACTCATGTATGTTGTTACGATTCTGCGCACTTAAGTTAATGATGAATGAATGAATGTTAAGTGGAGTAATGTCGTGCACATGGTATATTGAATGATAAGTAAGGGTTAAGTAAGAGAAACTACACACACAGTAGATGAATGGATAATGCATAATAGGATTATGTTGAATGCCTCACTTCCCCTCATCATTGCAAAACCTCGGTTCCTTCAGCCCCTCTAGATGCCTCAGATAAGACTTCACTTGCTTCCAGGTGATGCCGAAAGGGCCGGTGACTAAGGGTTTTGTTGGTTTCTTAATGATTAACCTCGGGTCTGCCCACTGCGCGCATAACATAGTGTATTATAGTGTAGGTAGAAAAAGAAAGAAAAGGTAAGCAAAAGAAGAAAATGTAATAAAAAGTGAGCGACGTAGGAGACAGAAGGTTGGAAGGAAGCATAGAAGAATTGTTCACATGGCTAAGACAACAAATGTCACAGCGACGAAGTAAATAGGAATGATGTGTGTGCAAGAAGGAAGATTGGAATGCAACAAAAGAAGATGCAGAAAGCAGGAAAAACATTTAAGAAAGTCCATTACGAGACGTGCAATAAATAACTACTGTGACGACGAAGTAGTGGCGTCGCGTAGCCATAAATGCAGATCGAAAAGAAAATTTTGACAGGTTAGAGAATCTAACAGATAATTTGTCGAAGATACGAAACTAATGAAGCACCAAGGCAAGCAATAAATACTAATGCAAGTGGGTTAAACTAAAAGTTTGGGCGCGAACGAGTTTAGAAACAACTGGCAAGTGGATAAAAGTCGTTGAAGGATCGAACTAGTAAAAGTTATTGTTATTTGTATTTCTAGAGAGAACAAAGAACGCGGAGAGCGTGGAGACAAGTGAAAGATGAACAAAGCCGAAGACGTTAGTTACAGACAGGAGTTGCAGAACAATGGCACCACCTAAGGAAGTAGTAGCATCTACTTCAGCACCGAAGAAACAACGCAGCAACCCACCAACAATACTGGTATAGGTAGAGACACCAGGAGCATCAATGTCAGAGCTGAGTTCGTCCCCCTTTCCAAGAGATTTCATACTGCCATGAAAAGATACAACAAATCCAGTGAACTTGTTGAAAGATGCTAAGTACAATCTTGTAGAGCCGAAAATCCCCGTTGGAGTGATTGTAGAGGAAGACATGTTAGGTTTGATACCGAGCTTAAAATATACAGACCACGACATTACAGACGAGAATAAATTTATGGAGATAGCGTCGAGCAAGTATCTAAAGAGGTACGTCAATGCAAAAACAAGGATGGTTGTGATAGAACCAGAGATATGGGAAACAGGGTTGCAGAAAGCATGCATATTGAACTTATATGATATACCACACTTTTGGAGGAGAATAGAGATTAATGCCTCCATCAACATGTTATTGATTTGCGTACACTAAGTGTACATATGGCTCGACGGGCCGGTCTCAATTGATACAGACTTAATAGTGCACATTACTGGATTATCGTCGCAAGGGGAGGACCCTTCATTGATATTTACAGACAAAAAGAATGAGAAGGCTCTATCAGAGATCATGAAAGAAAATTTTCTTACATTCCAACGACAATGCGATTTAGATGTAGCAAGCATATGCGACTGGACAGTGAGGTTCGCGACACAAGCATTAGCATGTAAATTGTTAATGAAATCTAGGAGGGACTAGGTACCAGTAGCAGTCATTGCGACAGTCGAGAAGTGCGTCGAGGGCATACAGATGAAATGGGAAACATTTATGCTCAATTAGTTCTTGATAGATTGTGAACATGCGCAAGACAAAGGGACTTAATTCCACTACACATGGCTCCTATTTCTAATTGCATTATCGACATGGAGGGAGTTAGATGATACGTAGTTTTTGGGAATGAGAGATAAGCCATGCCAGCTAGCTGCAAGATATCATAATTTACGGCATACTACACACAAGGTGCAACACTTAGATAACAATGTGGATTTTTATATATACAATGAAATGATTTAGAAAAGTATTCAGAGTATGTCGCATGTACCACCACAAGTGGTTGAAGCCTACAATCCAGTTGTTCACTTTAAGGTGGGGCGTCATCACATGTACGTGCAAGCCAAGAAGGATCCAAATCAAGAATGGTTTCTGACATGGTACAAGTTAACTGAGGAAGAAATGGGCCACATTATGGCAGACTCGGACATCGACTGAAAGATCCTGCCAATAGAGACAGAGTCAGAGAACCCAAAGACACAACGACCAAAACCTAAAGAAATATCAAGCAAAGAAGAACGAGAAGAGTAGGAAAAAGTAAATGGCGTGGGAAAAAAAACACAAAAGACAGTCCCACACAGGGAGAGAAGCGCAAAGATGTAGACATAGGGAAACCAACCACACAACGCAAGAAAATAAAAGTTGTCAAGGAACTAACCGTTCAAGCCTTGACAAAAGATTATTTGGATAAGATTGCAGACTAGGTTAAAGAAGCAACATATGAGGCATTTGACCGTGTGACACGAGGACATGAGGAAAGGCATGCGGATATGTAAGCATAGATTACTGCATTACGACAGTTTTTGGAGACCACACAACTTGCAACAGTACAAATCGGTCAACAAGTGCAAGCAGAAAAACAACGCGGACAATTGAGGTGCAACCGATGACCTCTATTGTATCCAGAGAAAGACGTGTAATGAGTGCATAGAGAACATCAAGAGTATGGAAGCACAATGCACCAAGATATATGCCAAAAGCACAAACGTTTGGACGCAATTGACGAAAGATGTGGAGTTGTAGTAGATAGGCCAAAATATATATGCTACACAGGATAAGGCACAGAAGTTCAAATCAGTCATTAGTACACTACCGCCAGCAGAGGTGGTAACTGCAATGGCCGAAAATAGGAAGATCTATTCAGAAATAAATCAACTAAGGGAAGAGTAGCAGGCTAGCACGCAAAAGATTGAGGTATTGCAAGAAGAAGCCTATAAGGTTACAACGAAGTTGGCAGCCACTCAAGGCACGGTCAAGCAGGTAGCACAGGAAACTACTAAAAAATTGAATACTCATTTAACTACAAAAATGGTCGAGGAGATTGCACAACAAGAAGCACAATTCAAGACAAAAGTCACAATGGCCAACGATACACTATAGAAGTTCTTGGCAACTTGGAAGCAAGTATGACGTGGATCGAGATGAGCCACATGTTAGTGTTGGGGGCCTATTGGAGCAGGCTATTTTGGAGAAGTCTTGGGAATCACGTAGGAATGGATCACGCGACATTTTGGTTAAGGAGAAACACGTGCAAAGCAGTTGGAGCATGTTCGGGATTCAGCGCACAGAAGGTGGAAAGTAGTTAGGATTTTAGGGACATTTTGTCCACTTTGTAACCATTTTGTAACGAGCTTATCCCTATTGTAAAACTATAAATTGTAATGGGTTTTTGGGTAGAAGTGGTTGATGAATGATGAGGGAGTTGAGCTTTTGGTTGGTTGAGTTTTGGTGATGAGTTTTGGAGCAAGAGTGTTTTGAGTTAAGACTGAGGGTTTCGGGAGTTAGGTTCGCACTGCAACAAAACAATTGAGGTAGGTTTGGGTAATGTTATTTGATACATCTTATTGTAAGTGCAATGTGCAATTGTAAGGAGATTTTAATGAATAAAATAAGAAGCCACTCATTATGGACGTAGCCCAGTTTGGGGTGAACCATGTTAAAACCTTGTGTCCTGATGTGTTTATGTGTTATGTTTATGATCTTTACTGTTACTGCGCAATGATGAAAAATGTTTAGTATTTTGAATATGTCACTAATGTATGATGTTACGATTCTTCTCACTTAAGTTACTAATGAATGAATGAATGTTAAGTGGAGTAACATCACGTATAGGGTATGTTGAATGATAATTAAGGGTTAAGTAACAGAAACTACGCAGACAATAGATGAATGGATAATGCATAGTAGGATTATGTTGAATGTCTCACTTCCCCTCATAACTGCAGAACCTTGGTTCATGTAGCCACTCTAGATGCCTCGGGTGAGACTTCACTTGCTTGCAGGTGATGCCAAAAGGGTCGATTTCTAAGGGTTTTGTTGGTTTATTAATAATTAACCTTGGGTCTTCCCACTGCACACCAACAAACACCCTAAAGAGAGAGCTTGGGGGAAATCTCCATCACCCTCTTAAGGTAAAATATTTTATTGTGTACTTTTTTTCTTTCAATTAATGTTAATCCAAATCATTTAGTCTCTTCCCCCCCATAAATATTTTCACATTGTCGACATGCATTTTTATTTGATCATGGATTGATTGCTTGGAAAACTAATGTTATTAGGAGATAGTAGTTTTTGGAATCTTGTTTGTCATTGTGTGAAATCCCTTCGTAAAAATTCTCCACTTGAATCTTCCTGTCCCTGCTCCACTTTAAGGAAAACTATGCAAGGGGCTTCTCCAAGGTTTGCTTCTCCTCTCCTCTCATGTTTTATATTCAATTAATCCTTGGGGATGGAATTGATTGCAATTTTCTCTCACACACTTTTATTTTATGTCTGCATAAGTAGTTCCAACCTATTGTTGAGTGCATTTGGTCAACTTGTTAACTAAATCACACACAACAACTTGAGACTTACAACATTAAGGGAAAGTTTGTCATATGCATATTGCAATGCTAGAAAAACCTTGGAAGTTGAAATCCCAAATAAATCGCCTAGTTAGTTTCATTGCATCTAAATTTATAGAAAATAGAGGGCACATGCCCTCGTGTCAATAAATAGAATGTTTCTAAAAGTTCACCAAAAGTCATTTACATTGGGATTTGGGGAAAGTTGAAATTCCAAGCATGAGTGCACAAACAATCACCAAAATTTATTTACACTAGGAATTGGGAAATTTGAAATTTTTAGTTCTAGTGCACAAACAATCACCAAAATTCATTAACATTGGAGTTTCAAGAAAGTTGAAATTCCAAGTATGAGTCCAGAAATAAAACCCATGTTAGAGTGTTTTTTAAGTATAATTTCTTACTCATGTGTTGATCCTTGGGGGTTTGAATGACTATTGCCAGTTTTTTTTAGTTATTTATGTTGATTCAACGAATATAAGTGAAAATATTTCTTGGTGGATGCATGCTATATCGTTGTTTACATATGTGTCAAGCCAGTCATTGGCCGGAAATTTAACTCCACTATTTTTTATTGCATTAACATGATAGATGCATAAATACAATCTAAGTGATCGTTTGTCTTCTCAAATGGATGACTCTTTCTATCACCTACGACTCTTCATATTTACATTATTATTACAACAATGCAATCCCAAGGATTACATGTTTAACATTCCCCACTTTAATCCGAAGGGGTATGCGTGAGTCCAAGCATCATTCTGAACTTTTCAAAATTTTCTCTTCCAAGCACTTTGGTGAAGATGTCCGCAATTTGCTCATTTGGGGAACAATGTCTCAAGTGAATAGTTTTTGCCTCTACATGATATCGAATCAGGTGATACTTTGTTTTGACGTGCTCAGTTCAATCATGGAACATGGAATTCTTCAAGTACTTTCCTAAGCCACACAATATCCTTCGTCACTTCTGCAGCTACCACATATATGCCTCTGTTGTGGAATATGCTAGAACTGATTGTTTGTGTGATCTCTAGGAGACAATTGTTGATCCAAGACTCGTGAGATAGGTTGAAGTTGACACTCCATTTTCCTTATCCTCAACAAAATTTGAATAAGAATATCCGATCAGGTTGAAGTCATTCACCTTTGAATACCTGAGTCCAAAATCTTGAGTTCCTTTCAAGTATTTTAGAACTCTTTTTGCAACAGATCAATATCCTTCACAAGGATTTTGCATGAATCTAGAAAGAATCCCAACAACAAATGATATGTTTGGTCTAGTGGTAGCAAGATAGATAAGATATCCCACAAGTTGTTTATACTTAGTTGCGTTCTCAAATTCATTCACTTCTTTTGATGTGAGTTTCAAATTCAATTCTATTGGAGCAGAAACATGATTGCACTCAACCATGCCAAACTAGTTCAACAGTTGTCCAATGTACTTCTTCTAGGAGATGAATATGTACCTTGGATTTTGAATCACCTCAATGCCCAAATAGTACAGAAGATGTCCCAAATCTGTCATCTCAAAGCCTTTCTTCAACTCTTTTTTTATGGATGCATTGTAGCTTTCATTGTTCCATGTTATCCATAGATCATCTACATATACTATAAGATATTCAATAGTTTTTCCAACTTTCTTGACAAATAAAGTTTCATCGTCAAGATTGAAATGCTTGAAATTCAATTTCAGAAGATGCTCGGTCAACTTTTCATACCATACGCGTGGTGCTTGTTTCGAGCCATATAAGGATTTGATGAGCTTGCATACCTTATGTTCTTGTCCCTTCACAACAAAGTCTTCTAGATGAGACATGAAAACATTATCTTTCAAGTCTTCATTCAAGAATGTTGTGTTCAAATCCATTTTATGAATTTTCCATCCATTATGTGCCGCCATGGAAAATAGAGTGTGGATGGTAGCCGATTTTGTTTTGGGGAAAAAAGTATCTTGATAATAAACACCTTTTTTCTGTGTAAATCTTTTTGCCACGAGCCTTGCTTTGTGTTGGTCAAGTGAACCATATGATCTGTACTATTTCTTGAATGCCCACTTGTAGTTGATTGGTTTGGTATTGAATGGAGGCTCCACCAAATTCCATGTCCCATTCTTAAAGAGAGCATCATATTCCTTCTATATGGATTCTTTCCATTCATCATGAGAAGCGACTTATCCAAAGGAAGTTAGTTCAAGGTTAGTAGATAAATTCAACTTGCAATCATATGAAACATCCATGTCATCTACATCTACAACTGCATGTGAGAAGAGAGGCCACACATGTGAACATGAGGAGGAGAGAGAAAGGTTGCACGCGTGAGAAAGATGAGCAGGTTGCACGTGTGGTACGAAACAGTCTGTATAGCCACACGTGTGGGAGAGTTTAAGGCCGCATGTGTGAATTTCTGGGAAGTTTAGCAGGTCCATACGACTAACGTCATCAATTCGTACAGTCTGTATGGATGAAGTTAGCAGGTCGTACAGGTGGTCTACAACAAACTGGGAAGTGGGAATTTTGCTGGATAATTGTGTTGATATTTTGTTGGTTTTGTATTTTTTCAAGAGGGTTGGTTTTGTCCTAAGATTGACCGATTTTGTGGTTGGTTGAAAGGGTTGATTTTACCCCCAAATAATTGTGAATTTGACAAGTTTACATGATAGAAAAATGTGTCTCGTATTCATGGATAAATTGTCTCTGATCTTTGTGTTTATGCTGCTGTAATTTTCTGTCATAATTTCAATGTAAAATTATTCAGTGATAACAACCCTAGAGTTTATTGTTTGGGTCACTAAGAAGTAATTTTCAGACCTAAAATTAGTTGCATAAAAAATTGGCATGGTATCATACCTAAGATTTTGAAGGGAGAGAAGGGTTGTTTTGAGACACTAGAAGCTTTAGATTGGTGGCACAATTGTTTTGTTATTGCAATTTTTTTTGTTTTGTTCCGGGTAGGAAACAATGGTGAAAACTTTGAAGATTAAGGACAGGTTGGAAGGAGCAACAAATTTTTGAGCTTGGAAGGTCAGGATTCTCCTTCACTTAGAGGAGAATGACCTCAGATAATATGTTGAAGGTGTGGTTCCAAGTTCCACTGGTCCAGAGGAATTGGTAGCTCATAAGAAGTAGGAAGTGATGGATAAGCGGGTGTTCTTGGACTCTGTGAAGCATCATTTGATTTCTCACATGTCGAAGAAGAAGAAAACCAAAGATATGTATGATGCTTTGGTAGGCTTGTACCAAAGAGAGAATGCAGGACATTGATTTTGAAGCATGAACTCCAAGCTATTGAGATGTCCAGTTCGAACACAATTGTTAACTACCTCATGAAGATCACTCAAATTCGTGATCAGGTTGCAACTATTGGTGAGGCAGGTGATGATGTTGATTTGGTGAATGTGGCATTGAATGGCCTCCCCGGGTCTTGGGAACCATTTGTGCAGGGGATCTATGCACGAGAGAAGTTGTCAGGCTTCAACAGACTATGGATAGATTGCATCCAGGAAGAGGCTCAATTAGAGTCCAGGAATGGAAAGTAGAAAGGCAACAATGATGAGAACCAGGCCCCGATTCCTCATACCAGGAAGGGCAGAAGAGGTGGTTCTTGAGAGAGAGAGAGAGGTATCTCCAAATATGAGGAGGAAGAAGGACCTTAGCAAGGTCAAGTGCTTTTCTTGTCATGAATTTGTTCATTATGCTTCATGATGTCCATAGTGGAGGAGAGGGGGGAGGAAGCAACAAGCATCAACAACAGAGGTTGATGAGGTTGCAAATAGGCTTCAGAGGGAGTTCCTATTAGTCTCTTCCCTTTGCAGTATAGTCTTCGGTAATGAGACCTGGTTGGTGGATAGTGGAGCCTCATTTCATATGATAGGAGCACGAGAGTTGTTTAAGAGCCTAACAGATATTGGCTCAAATGTTTGTGTGGAGCTTGGTATGGGGACCCGAAATGCAGTGCACGGAACTAGAACAGTACAATTATAGTTGGATTCGGGAGATGTGTTGAGGGTGACAAATGTGTTATGGGTTCCAGAACTCAGAAGGATTATTCTCTTAGTCTCAAAGATTGAGAAGAAGGGCTACTACATATTGTTGTGGAATGGACATGTGCTATCTGTGCCCAGGGGATCTAGCTTCAGATTTGTAGTGGTTCTTAGAGTTAGAGAGAGCAACATGTATAGACTAAAAGGACAACCTATGCGAGCTATGGCCAATAGTAGCAGAGTGACAGAAGTCAGGGAACAGGTAGCTCCAGAGATTGTACATAATCAGAGGGAGTTAGAATATTCAAAGGCAATAAGCAAGATTAGAGGGAGATTCAACCATTCAGTGTGATTCTACCTTCAGGTTCAAATGGGAGAGAGGAATCTTCCAAGACTGGTAGGAAGGTGTCATCGGTTAAGTGAGTTAGGAAAGAGGCTAAGAAGTGAGAGGATTCTAGGAGTAGTGTGTCTTCCCACAAGGAACCATGCCATACAACATGATTTGTTTTGGCGATAGATGGAGTGACCAATCAGGAGGATCAGAGTGCAGTTTTGGTGGTAGATCCAGTGCAGGAGGCATAACTACTTCTAGTATGGAAGATAGAGATACTTCAAGATGATGGAGAATGGAATACCTCCCTCGCTAAGAGGGAGAGTTAATGTTTTGTAGATTTGGGAGGTATTCCCACTAGTGACCTTGGTGTCGAGCTTGTGGGAATCTTTGTTGGCACCACATTGGACTTTTTGTTTGGTGAAAACCCCCATGGAATGAAGCTTGGGGATTCATGGGCTTGTTGTTGGGCTTTGGAGGCTTGTGTTGGCGTGTCACACCCACAAGGAGGAATAAAGAATTCCTAATTTAATGTTCAGTTTAGTGAAGGGATCCTTAGAGTAAGATAAGGGCTTCTAAACTCACATTAGAATCCTATAAAAGGAGAGGTGATATTGTGACATTATGGAATTAACATAAGTGAGCGAGCACTTGTGCTAGGAGGGTTGGTGATTTCTGCAAGGGTTATTCCGTTAATCTGGATTTATGAGCGGAACAAAATGAAACCACTAACCTATAATATTAACACAAAGACAGAGTGAAAAACAACAGAGATACAATAAAAATTGACTTCTATTAAATAAAAAATATGTTGAAAACTGTAAAGTGCAGACTGAAAACAAGCTTGCTAGAATGGTGGCAGCTTATCTTTAAGAAGAGATGTGATGGCTATACTCATTCCCAAGAAGATGAGTACAATCAGAATCTAAAGGCATTTTTACAATAAACACGAATTCCAAAACCCTATACATCCAAAAACCTAACCCTGGGAGATGAAGCGTCAAAAGTCATGTGGACCCCGTTGGGGTAAGTTAGTGCATCAACTTCCTAGGGTCGTAACTTTTGCATAAGATATTCGTTTAGGGAACACAATAGCTCATTGGAAAGGTATTGATGAGGATCTTCATTTAGGGGGCTCAATCAGGGCCTTTGGATATTTTTAAAGTGCATGATCGTGAAAAAGCGTTGTTTAGGCCCTCAAAATGGCCCCAAAAGATCAAGAACCAAAAAATTGCTAAAAATAGTAAGTTGCCAAAAAACTGTTTTGAGCCAGTTGGACAAGGTGGGTGGCCATCGAGATCCTCTTGGATCAATTCTACCCCCTTAGGAAGCAATGGTATCCACTGCGTTGAGTGCCCCCGTCAGATGAGGAAATTTATTTTGAATTTGGCCCCGGGTGAGCCACTTGCCTTAGTGCAGGAACTGCCCTACTTTGACAACCTGATAAAGCTGGATCCTTTTTGGTGAGTTCCCTTGACCTATGTGTCCATAATATGATCAGTGGATACCTATTCCATGCAGTCGGGGTTGAGCTATGTTGGTTTCAATTGTTTTGCTATCTCCGAGGTGTCCAATAATGGTGGAAAATAAAGTCGAAGGGGGTCCACATTGAATACCGGGTGTAAGCCAAGGAATGGGGGAAGTTTGATCTCAAAATCATTGTCACCCACAACATTGGTGATGGTTTAGGGTCCATAACGGAGTGGAAAAAGATTCCAATGAGGCCCTGTAAGGTGTTCTTTCTGCAAGTGCAACCAAAATTTGTCTCCCACCCAAAATTGGTGTGGCACCCGGTGTTGATCATGGCGTTTCTTGTACTTGGCATTGGACTTCTGTAAAATATCCTGAACATGTTAGTGGATGTGTTGGATCCTCTCAATGAATTGGGTGGCTTTGTCAGCTCTAGTTGGAGCATGCGATGAGTCTGCCTAGGTGGCCGCAAGGGGTAGTGCAACATTCATGGGACCCAATGGTTGAAATCCCAACCCCACCTGAAAGGGGTCGTGGTTGGTTGAGCTATTTGTGGATCTATTGTAGCTATGATGAACATAGGGAACACTCTCATCTCAGGTGCGGGGGTGCTTAGAATTGTACATGTGCAGGATGTGCACGATCATCCGGTTGATGAACTCAGTTTGGCCATCCGTCTGGGGGTGGAAGGCAGTGGACTTGGTGAGCTTGGTGTTCATTAGTGACCAGAGGCTCGAGAAGAATGTGTTGATGCACCAACTATCCTGATTCGAGATAATAGTTTGTGGGATCCCAAAGTGTACCCACACTTGTTTAAAGAAGAGCTTGGTAGTGGCCTCCGTTGTGATGCTCTTCTTACAGGCGACCAGAATCGCCATCCTGGAAAACCGATCAACAACCACAAAAAAACAGTCATTTCCCCTCTTGGTGGACGGAAGGCCCAACATGTAGCCCATTGAGATGGATTCCCGAGGCCTGTCAGGAGTAGGCAGAGAAGTGTGCAGGCCTTGTTTCTTAATGGTTGGTTTGGCAATAGTACAGACAATGCAGGACCATATATACTTGTTGACATCCTGTCGAAGTTTTGGCCAATAGAAATGTCATTGCAACATTGCCACTGTCTTTTCCACGCCAAAGTGTCATGCCACCCGACTATAGTGGGCTTCCCAAATAAACTTCGCTCGCTCGCTTGATGGAATGTATAGATGGACCAGATGGCACAACGACACATTCTGAAGATGGAAATTAGTGACAGATGTCTTTGCGCCCAACATCTGGTAGGCGTTGGCAAAGTCATGATATGTTTCATAAAGGTGGGGCCATCCAGAGGTCTCGTGGCCGCAAGAATCGAGGATTGTGGTGAGTGTCGTGATTAGAGGTTGGATGAGGCAATGAGCGACTCAGATGGTACTTCTTTTTTTATATTTGATGTTGAGGTGCAACTGCTGCAAATATGTGGACCATTTCTGATGGTGGTCATTCTGTCATTTTCCTTGTGTCTGCATGAACTACAATGACTTATGATCAATGTGGATGATTGTCTCCTTCATGAGAATGTAAAGCCTCCATTGGCGGCAGACTTGCACAATGGAGTACATTTATTTTTCTTAAGTAGGGTACTTATGGAAAACATCTGATAGTGTCTCACTATGATAGGCCACGGGATGGTTGTGTTGAGTGATGACTATGCGCACAACATAGTCTGAAGCATCCGTCTCGGTCTCAAAGGGTTATTGCAGGTCAGGTAATGAAAGCATTGGGGTGGAGCACAAGCATTGCTTCAAATCATCGAATGCTTTATGTTGGGATAGGACCCACACAAATTTTTCCTTACCACCACCTCTGGTTATTTGGGTGAGGGCCCATGCAATATGGGAGATTCCCAACACGAAACTTCGATAGAAATTGGCAAGGCCTAAGAAGCTCTGAAGTTCAATGAGCGTGGTTGGGGATGGCCAGTCACGAATGACTCGGATCTTGATTGGATCAACATGCACACCATGCATATAAAAAATGTAGCCTAGGTACTGGACCATGTCCATTCCGAAGGAGCATTTTTCCAAGTTGGCATAGAGCTTGTGCTGCCGCAAAGCATGCAAAACCTATTGAATATGTTGCAAGTGTTCTTCCCAAATCTTGTTGTAGACGAGGATGCCATCCAGATACGCCACCAAAAAAGAATTAGTGAAAGGCTGCAAAATATCGTCCATCATCCTCATGAAAGTTGTTGGGGAATTTGTCAAACCAAAGGGCATGACCAACCATTCAAAAAGACCTTCTTTTGACTTGAAGGCAATTTTCCATACATCTGTCGGTTCTATTGGGACCTGATGGTAGCCAGACTTCATATCAATCTTACTGAAGTATTTCCCCCCCTTAAGCTGATCAAGAAGATCATTGATTCGGGGAATCAAGTACCAATTCCCGACTGTGATTTTATTTAGGGCCTGGTAATCAATGCAGAGTCGCCAAGTTTCATCTTTATTCTGTGACAGCACGATTTGGCTTCCACAAGGTGATGAGTTGGGTCAGATGTTCCCCTTGGGAGCAATTATTGGATCTGACGCTTGATCTCCTCATTTTCTAGCAGAGAGCGACAATAGGCTGACCCATTGGGTAGAGGTGCGTCGAAAGTCAGACCAATGGGATGCTTGACCTGACAGTGCAGAGGTACCCCAGTAGGTGATGAGAAGATGTATTTGTATTCTTCCATGACCTTATCCACTTGCTTCTACTGCATGGAGAGGTCAGCCGCAGATGCCATGGATGTGGCTGCCACCTTTCGCTCACTCTAAGAGTGAATCATGAAGAAGAAAAAATTCTCGGTCTGATAAATGACCTTCCTGCATTGCTTGGCAAAGTTCAATAAAATAACACTAGTGGGACTACCTTGGGTATCCTGTACAATTTATTGTTCAAAGTAATAATAACATTGGGAGGCCTAGGCTCATATACAACATGATGTTTCCATAAATAAGGTTGGCCCAAAAGAACATCACAAATTTCAGTGGGAGAAACATCACACAATACCTCATCTTTGAATGGCTTGATGTCGTACGATATGCGACATTGTTGGTTGAGGTGAAGATCGATTCCTTGACGAAACCACCTGATGGTGTAGGGTTGTGGGTGTGGCATTGTCGATAGGGTAGCCGCTTGACGGCCTATGCTGAGATGAGGTTATTTTGGCTACTGATATCAAATATGAAGTGCACCAGAGTGCCTTTTACCCACATCTATGAATGAAAGAGGTGCTCGCCTTCCTTTGGCTCATCAGGTTCACTGGGATGGATCTTGGTGGTAAAAACGATGGCATTGATTTCCGTGTCAATGATCTGTCTCCCCTTTTCTAGTTTTGACTCAGAGTCGGAACTCACATATGATTCAGATGATTTTACCTCAGCCACCAAAGACTACTTTGAACGACAATCAATAGTGTTATGCCAGGGGCTCTCAGGGAAGCTGAACCACTTCCCTGTATCTTTCTTCGTCTTCCCATTGTCATTCTTTTCTTGCGGATTGGACTGGTTGTCCTGAGGTTTCCCATCTTTTCTATGTCCTTTTTCCTATGAGTTGGGGCTGCACTTGCCCTACTTCTGTTGTTAGGGGTTCCCAGACCCAAACTGTTGTGTCTTTTGTTTCGGATTCTGCTCAATTTCGACGACATATCAATAAGATGCGCCCAAGCATGAGATGTCGAAAAAATCCATTTATATATGGATGTATCTATGTAGACCACCGCGGTACTTGAGAACCATATTTCGCTCATAATCTTTGATACCCAGCTTGTGTGCAAGGTATTAAAGACATTAGTGAACTACGACACTCTTTGGTCTCTTTCTTGTCGCAGTGTGGTCCATCTTGTATACAAGTCGTCATAACTTCCAACTGGGTAGTATTTTTCCTTATTAGCATCCCTGAAGGAACCCTAAGTGGGTGAAATTGCAAATAATGTGGATCCCTCTATTTCCTTTTGCTCACATAAATTCTCCCACCAATATTTGACATGGGGGACGACCTCGAGGAGTGCAAATGCAACCTTTTCTCTATAGAAAAAGTTGTGGGAAAAAAAATACCCTTCTAGAAGGTTTAACCATTTATCTATGACATTCGCATATATTTGACCTTCAAATATAGGAATATCAAAATTGATCTGTATCTTGAAGAGGGCGGCACCTCCGTTTGAGGTGGATGTGTCGCTTGTTGGAAATCGTTGAAGGATTTGTACGAAGTTGTCCATGATCTCGTTCCTTTGTCGCTCAAGGGATTCCACGAGCAACATTTTGAAAGGATCTCTTGTCCCTTCGTTTTTCTTTTCGCCCACCATGGATAGTTTCTTAGGCATGCGAAAGCAAGTTTCCTCAAGAAAGCTAGATACACTGACCGTGTCAGGGACATGCATTAAAAAAAATGACAAGGAGAAGACCACTCTGATACCACTGATCCAGATTTATGAGAGGAACAAAATGAAACCACATATTTACAATATTAACACATAAATACAGTGAACAATAACATAGATACACCAAAACTTGACTTCTATTAAATAAGAAATATGTTGAAAACTGTAAAGTGCAGACTGAAAACAAGCTTGCTAGAATGGCGACAACTTATCTTTGAGAAGAGATGTGACGATTATGCTCATTCGCAAGAAGATGAGTACAATGAGGCTCTGAAGGCCTTTTTACAATAAACATGAATGCCAAAACCCTAGACATCCAAAAACCTAACCCTAGGAGATGAAGTGTCAAAAGTCATGTGGTAAGGTAGTACATCAATTTCCCAGGGTCGCAACTTTTGCATACGATCTCCGTTTAGGGTGCATGATAGCTCGTTGGAAAGGTATCGTCGAGGAGATTCATTTGGGGGGATTAATCAGAGAATTGGTCTGTTATTGTGGTGCATGATCACAAAAAAACGTCATTTAGGCCCTCAAAATGGCCCCAAAAGTTCAGGAACCGAAAAACTGCTAAATATAGTAAGTTGCCAAAAAAATGTTTTGAGCCAATTGGACAAGGTGGGTGGCCATTGAAATCCTCTTGGATTGTCTGCACTTTGGAAAATCTATCCTAGGGTTCTTGGAATTTCTTTCTCTTTAATTTTTTATCCAAGAAAGACAACTACAGGTGGGAAGAGAGACTACATGTGTGAACAGGAGGAGAGAGAAAAGTCGCATGTGTGAGAGAGCTCAACAGCTTGCATGCGTGGTATGGAACAATCTGTACAATCACATGTGTGACCAGAACAATACAATAGCATGTGTGGGAAATTTTCATGCCACATGTGCAATTTTTTTAGTAGTTTAGTAGGTCCATACGACCGATGTCAATAGGCCGCACAAGTGGTCTATAGAAGATTTGGAAGTGGGAATTTTTCCAGGTAATTTTTCTGATATTTTTTAGGTTTTATTTTTTCTCAACACGACTGGTTTTGTCCTCGGATTGACTAAATTTGTCGTTGGATGAGAGGGCTGATTTTTCCCTCAGAAAATTCTGAATTTGACAAGTTTACATAATAGAAAATTGTGTCTCATGTGCATGGATAAATTCTCTCTGATCTTTCTGTTTCTGCTGCTATAATTTTCTCTCATGATTTCAGTGTAAAATTATCCAGTGATAACAACCCTAGGGTTTACTATCTGTTTCATTAGGAATTAACTTTTAGATCTAAAACTAGTTGCATACAAAATTGACACCAAAGACCCTGAGATGCCCCACCAAAGGAATGTGGCCATACCACATTTCATAAGGAGTCGTGTTTTGAAGAGCATAAGATGGACCCTTGTTTTTGACATAAACTACACATAAAACTCCATCATCCCAAAACATCAATTTTACATTCTTGGAAAACATCATGGAACGAAACATATTTAGGAGTGTCCTATTAATTCTTTCAGCTACACCATTATGTGGAGGATTGTATGGAACTGTGGTTTGATGCTTGATCCCATGTTGGTGAAAGTAGCTTTCAAATTCATTAGATGTATATTATTTTCCATTATCAGTATGAAGAGAGCCAATACAATATTGAGCTTCATTTTGAACCCATACATGATTTTTTTTTAAATATTTCAAAAGATAGTGATTTATCTTTCATCAAGTATACCCAACACATCATGGTGTAATCATCAATAAAAGACGTGATATATTTATTTCCATTTGCAGAAGGAACATGCATAGGACCACATAAATCATAATGAATTAGTTCAAGTTTTCTACATGCTTTGGAAGTAGAATCATGAAATGGTTGTTTTCTATGCTTTCCAAGGATACACACATCACATTGATTCAATTTCCTAGGCGTACTAAGCAAACCAGAAACACCATTCTTTCGCAACAAACGAAGAATGTCATAATCAGTATATCCAAAACTAGCATGCCACAAAAGACTAGATGATGTTATTCCTTCACCATGATGAGAGAGGTATGCAACATTCTGTGCATGGGGAAATCTCCCATTCAGCTTCAACAGTCTTCCATCTTCCATTTCGGTTATAACAATCATGTTTTCAGAATCCTTTTGTATTTCAACTTTTCCACATATCATATGAACATATTGACCTTGTTGTCAGATGTGCACAAGGGACAACAAGCTCCTTTGCAACTCATGAATATAGAGCACATTATGCAGAAGAAAATCTGGGAATCCAGACGACTTAAGTTTGATGGTTCCCATTCCTGAAGGTTTGAGACTCGACTTATTTGAAAAAAACACTATGCCATCTACATTATCATTGAAATCTTCAAAGAAGTCTATTCAAAATGTCACATGGGAGGTTGCACCTGTGTCGACAAGCCATACATCTTTCCAAGGATCATATGAAGTGTTAAATAAATCTTTTGTTACTCCTATATTGCAATTGGAAACAATGTAATGGGAAGGTTCGGGTGGATTACCTTTTGTTGGTTCTGAAGTTTTACCTTTGTCCTCTTTCTTATTATGTTTTTATTCTTTGATCTTATCCCATGGAACTTTGTAGTTATCTACTTTGTGTGACCCATTATTTTTGCAATGGGTACAATGAATATTGGATCTATCACCTTGGTTGTGTCTACCCCCCTGCCTCAGAAATTCTTTGTTCCACGTCCACATCCTCTTATATTGCTTTCTCCTATGGAAAAATCATGTGGTTTATGATTCTCTTTCTAAGCAAGGTACATTGTCTCTCTAGCTGAAGGGGATGATTTCTTTCCAAAGGATTTCTCATGTTCTGCAACTTTCTCCACCAAATTTTCAAATGTGATGGATTTCATTTGACCACTTGCTTACAACGATTCAAGCTAGTGAGAATATGTAGGGTAGAGGGCCTTAATGAAGGCCGTGAGTGGGATATCTATATTCACTCCAGTGGAATCAATGTCTTGCATTATGGATTTGATTTATGAAGTTAGAGCCATAGGGTCATCATTCTTCAACTCTAGGTTGAAGAGCTTCACCATTAGTTGTATAAGTTCCAGTTCAAAGTGTGTGTCATACAAGTAATTCAATTTATTCAGGGCACTATAGGAATCATTAATAGAAGCAATATGATGACTCACACCCTCACTTACTATTGCATAGATCACAACATATGGCTTCTAGTCTTTGTCCTCCCATATAACACGTTCTTTATTTGATGTTGGAATTTCTGATTTGCTCCTTGATCTATTACTCTTCGACTTGGATTCTGAGGCAACAGATTCAAAGCAAGATCCTGCTTTTTCTTCAATGATTATGTCAAGGACTGTTGCTTCTTTGCAAATTCCTTTCCACAATTCGTTGAAGATCAATGTGATTTTGATATTCCTATACCATTCTCTGTAGTATTATTTGCCAGTCAACACCACACAAACAATGGAGATAAGAGAATGCATTTTCTTCTACCCCTGTGTTACACCAAACTCAAGAAATAAGTTGCACAGAATGAGAAGCGCTCTTGATATCCAAGCAGTCCTATTTGTTCATGGCGTCACCAAAACAATGTCACAAAGACTATAAAGTGCTCAAAAATAACATAAATATGATCTCAAAAGACCATGATCGCAGGTCCACATCACAAATAGAATATGTTCAAGATTTTGGATATTCTTGTTCAACACATAAGTATGAATTGCAACCACGAGGAAAAGAGAGTGTGAGGTGTATTCGGTCTAAGGAATCGATTTTCTAGGGTTCTTCGAGGTTTTATGAACTAGACAAGTCACATGGCTCAAGTCTGCGCACTAATAAGGTTTAGACATTGAGTTGCTTACAAGAGTCACACTCTTCCTTCTTTTTTTTGTATCTCCATTGTAAAAGGATTGAGGCACATATAACTTGTTGTCCATATTGAATATCATCGGCTCTAATCACTTTGTAGAGGGCATGGACCTCCTTCAACTACCATAATTTCCTAATTCATGCCTTAGCAAAATTTTCCATGATAAGTTGCTCCCGACAGAGCCTAGGGTTTGCGTAGGGTTACGAATAGATTAATGTAGTCGAATGGTCGATACCATTCTGTTCTCCACTATTGCGTGAGACTAATGCAGTCGACGAGGGATGTGTGGGACTAGTATAGTTTAATGGTCAAATGGAGGAATGCTCATGAGGGGTGATACTATTATGGTTTCCACCAGCTAAGGTTCTTAAAATTAGGGAAAACTACGTGGTTGGAGTGATAGAAAGGTGATAAATTGAAACACAGAATGTAGAAAGACAGAGGGTAGAGGGAAAAGAATCAATCAGAGCGCCTAGGGAAAAGTGACAAACAAGAGGGCATTTTTGCACACTGGGGGAAAGAAAAATGGCAGGGAATCAAATCATGGAGTTATCTCAACTCTAATACCACTGTTAGGTTAAGCATTGGCAGAAAATATAACTCCAATGTTGTGTATTGCATTAACATGAGAGATGCATAAATACAATCTAAGTGATCATTTGTCTTCTCAAATAGATGACTCTTCCTATCACCTACGACTCTTCACATTTACATTATTATTACAGTAACGCAATTCCAAGGATTACGTGTCTAACAATGTGTATAATTGAAATTAATTTGGTTTCTAGTTTTACTTATGATGTACGTGATAATGTAAATAATGTTTGTGTGAATATTTTGGTGGATGTTGTTTTTCTAAGATTTTCTCCATATTTGGATCCATTATTTTTTTAAACTACATCAATAAAACCAAAAATAAAATAAATAAAACTTGGGTAAATTGACATGTCTCAAATTTGAGTTTGAACTCTAGATCAAAACTAGACTTTTATATGTGGTGAGTGTGGGTTAAAATGGAAATAACATGGAGCACACATTTCACTCCCTTAAATAAATATGTTAGCATATCAGTTACACTTTCACGTGTCCGAGACAATCTTGATATGGAGAGATAATTATTTATTTTTATTCTTATATTAATTAATTAAATTTATATTAGTATTAATGGGGTATGTGAAACCATTGTTAGTCGTGAAAGAGACTTAAACAAGTTGACATTTGAGAATATGAAGGTTGAATAGTTCGAACATAATTTTTTTAGCGTTAGAACATTAAACATTTACATTAAAAGTGAAATTGATCTTATGAACATGTAATGGTTATAATATTAACTTCTAGAATGTTTGAGTTTATAATTCCATCATTATTATAAATAGAATTATCAGCCGAAGAGCATGAAGTTGTGTAAATATTTTACAAATTTAAAGAATTCAATCTAAGGGTTAACTTGACATATTTTATTGTTATTTAACCAATATGCCATGGTTGGAATGTAATCTTGAAAAGTTTATGAACAAATTTCAATATATCTAATTTTGAGAAGATAATGGCAAAACCTTTAATCCACAATCATATGATAACGATAAGAAATTCCAATCATGCAAAAAATCACAAAAAAACAAACTCATTAGATATTTGAATAACAGAATTCAAATAAAAACAATGAAACAATAAATCTTGGGATTTGTTAACAAATAATCTTTTAAATCTCAATAATAATAATAATAATAATAATAATTTATTTTTAAGGTCACGACCAAGCTAGCACACCAAATTGGTGTATGAGACCCCCTTGTTTGTGGGACAAGGGACCCCCCTCTACCCAACGATTTGACTGGTAAAGTATACGAAGGTATACATACCCTACCCCCCTCTGGATTTAAACCTGTGACCTCTTAAGATGAAACACATTTCTTAACCATTAGGCCCACTCAGGCTGTACAATAATCTATTTTTAAGGTCACGGCCAAGCCAGCACATCAAATTGGTGTATGCGACCCCCTTGTTTGTGGGACAAGGGACCCCCCTCCGCCCAACGATTTGACTGATAAAGTCTACGAAGGTATACATACCCTACCCCCCTCTGGATTTGAACCTGTGACCTCTTAAGAGGAAACACATGTTCTTAATGCATTCTTGAAAATTCTATAAAATGATAAAAAAACTTCTTCCAAATATGCCACAACCAAAAATATGTTTAAAATGGCAAATTCAAAATTAAACAAAATAATACTATCATACAACTTCTTAACACTCATTTTTGCCTTAAAAAATGAATTTAAACACATATAAACCATTTAAAAAAAAAATACAAAGCAAGATCAATGATAACCAACAAAAAAAGAGCAAACATCTAATTCAAGTTCAGAGATCTCACCAAAGTGAATCACATGCCAACGACCTTATTAGTGTATGCTTTGATAAGACAAGCAAGAGAAAAATCAAGATAATTTTTTTTCAAGATGATACTAGTTTATCTCAAAATTGATCTTCAGATATTTCATTCCCTTTCCTTTCCACAATCCTTCCCTCAGTTTTACATCTCTAAATGGATTAAATTTTGGTTGAGGCCCCAAGGCCAATTCAAATTATGAATTGGGGATATCGGGATGGCTAGAATGTGTACTAGTATCCCTTCTAAAATTCCTTCTCTTTGCTCTCTCTTCCAATATCACTTTCATGTTTCCTCCTTTTCGGATTCATCTCAACCATAACCTCTTCACATGGTTGTGTAGATCCAAAATGATTTGGTTTCACTAACTTTAGTGCATCAGAATCCACACACATGTAACATACAATATTGCAGTTCTTAGAGGATGGAAAACAAGTTGAGGCCATTTAACCTATCAATCATCATCTCTATTTGATTCTTTAAACAAGCCCTTGCTACCCCACCTATTCGAATATGATTCCAACAATTTCTATAATATTGCTAAAAATATAACTATGTTATCACTAAAATAATAATTCTCACATATAAGCATGCATTTCTCACTCGTGGAGCAATATCAAGAAAAGGATATGTCAATTACAGTGCTTTAAGTTTACATGTGAGGGCTTGAAGTCTCAAAGGAAATAGGGCCATATCAACAACAGTTGAAAAATACAATTTTCTATAACATTTCAACAAATATGATACTTGTATACATGGATGTATAAAAAGAAGCACAAACTATAGCTCATACATGCTCATAATAGACTATCTCCAACTACATAAAACCTAAGAATCCAAAAGTTACTATTGATTGTTACACATTTGATTGCACTTGCATATATAAAACATATGTCCAAAATTAGATACCTTGAAATCAAACAATTATCAATGATATAAATTAATGGGTTAAGTTAAGAGTTGGTGAGGAGTTCATCTAGATTTGCATAAGAATAAAAGAGTTCATCCAATTCTGCATCAAGAATAAGAGAGGCCATGTCATGAATTGTAACTTTTATAACATCAAGAATGAGAGAGGCCATGTCATGAAGGGCACATCCACCTTTGAGATTTGCATCAAGAATAAAAGAGAGGCCATGTCATGAAGGGCACATCCACCTTTGAGATTTGCATCAAGAATAAAAGAGTTCATCCAATTCTGCATCAAGAATAAGAGAGGCCATGTCATGCATTGTAACTTTTATAACATCAAGAATGAGAGAGGCCATGTCATGAAGGGTACATCCACCTTTGAGAGGAGATGTATGTTGACATATCTTATATACAAAGAGCCATGTTACTTGGTCGATATATATCAAATACATAGAGCCTTATGTCGCCAAGCCGAGATATGGGACTTTGGGAGTAGGGTGAAGAGATGGAATAAGGTGATGGTATAGGAATGACCAAGATGATTTAATTGTCATTTACGCATGTTTTTTCATAACGAAAAACACGTATCTAAGTAAATGTATATAATATTGTACATTAATTTACAAAATATAATCTAAAGAATTTAGTGATGTTTATCGAGCTAGGAAGGTACAACATAAAAAGTATTTAAAAACATGCATAGTAGTGGACAATAATGACTTTTGGTTGGAGTCCCATCGATAGATACTCACGTGGAAATAAATTTTGAGTACAAAGAAATTTAAAAAGTTTTAAGTTAAATTGTAAATACGTGAAAATCTTATTTTATTTAAGTTGTTATCCCACACAAATAATCCAAGGGATTAGTTTGATTAATTCTTGTGATTGTTGTTGGGCATTTAGTTGGTTCCATGTTAGTAGATGTTCATTTACAATTCTATTGGGTGAGGTGCACTAATATGCGTTGACAAGTTTACTAGGGATGACATCCAGAAATGTGGGGCAGCATCTCTTGGGTTTCCCCACGAGATTTTC
>SNQJ01S0013850.1:31422-43314 GCA_010110895.2 Picea sitchensis
AAAGTTATTATCCTTCCCTACTTGGGTTCAAATCCCACTTTGTGACATGCTTGCTCTTTTCATGAGTGAATTATTGACTGCTGACTAGGCCTTGAGCCCAAAGGAATCTAGTTTACCTTGGGTACCATCCTTGGAATGAGGGGAAGTACCTGGTGGGTTTCCCTGGGAAATGCATTACGCGCAAGAATGTGTGTGTGTGTGTGTGTAGAGAGAGAGAGAGAGAGAGAGAGAGAGAGAGAGAGAGAGAGATGATAATAATAATAATAATAATCTAATTTTAAGGTCACATCTAAGCTAGACACCAAATTGGTGTATAAGACCCCCTTGTTTGTGGGACAAGGGACCCCCTCCACTCATCAAATTGATTGCTAAAGTCTATGGAGGTGTACATATCCTACCCCCCTCTGGAATCGAACCAGTTATCTCCTAGGAGGAAACACATGTTCTTGACCATTAGGCCCAACATGTGTGTGTGTGTGTGTGTGTTGTGTTATACACACACACATATATGTATGTATGTATTCTATAGATCTGTATGGAATGAGGTTATTAGAGCAACAATGGGCAAACTTGAATGGGACAAATTAACCTTGAGAGACTATCTATTGGACTAGAGGTCTAACAAAGTTGTAGCAACTTACTAGGAATTACCATGTTTGTTTGTTTATGGGGTATGGTAGGCAAGAAATCAAACAATTTTTCAAGATAAGAATTTATCCCCTATTCAAATAGTTATTTATGTCAAATTGGCTATGGAAAGCAACAAAAATAGACCCAAAAAGAAAAGAACTGAAACTTTGTTGATGCCAAGCATTGATCATATAGAGCCATGGGGATTTTTTGATGGAGCATGTGAAGGTGTTCTAGGTATTTGTGGAGCAGGGGTAGTTCTTTATTTTGACTCTTCACATTTTTTCATTTGAAATATGTTGTAGGACAAGGAACAAATAACCAAATTGAATTTTATGCTTTGCATCTTCTGTTAAAAGGAGTAGCAGACAAAGGTTTTGAATCTCTACAAGTCTTTGGAGATTAAAAAATTATGTTTGATTGGGAAACTAAACAATACATAATAAAAAATACAGGTCTAGACCCTATCATAACCCAAGTACAACAGATAATTATTTCATTTTAAGATATTTCTTTACAACACATTTATCAAGAATTCAACTCCAAGGCAAATGGTCTTTCTAAAGAAGTTTTTCTTTTGTAGGAGGGCGCCTTAATCAAACAAGAAGTCAGGGGAGGCTCCCTTATATAAGCTATCGAGTTAAATTTGTATTAAGAATACTTCCATGTGTTTATGAGAAAATACTTCCTTCAGTTTCTAGGGATGTTTCCTTGATAGTCTTGAACACTTGGGTAGAGTAATGATGAAGTCTTGTACTCTTTATTGTTGTTCACTAGAATATTTCAAGATATAGATAGAAGATTTTACTAAGCAAAACTTCCTCTTTCAAGATTATTTTCGAACGGGGCAAAAACAATTTATGCCCTTTTTTGAATCCTCATTGGATAGCATGATGTATATTTTGACTTCAACCTCTAAAATATCAAATATATATATTTATTTCTTTGGAAAAAAAAAGTATGTATGTACACACACATATGTATACATACATACATGCATACATAGATATGTGTGTGTGTGTGTACATACAAATATGCATGTATGTGTTACTTTTTGAGCAACTATTGAGTTTCTTTTCAATTTACTAGATAACAATAGCATAGGTAGGATCACTGAGAGAAACACAATCACAAGATACACAACATTTATCTCGCGAAACCCTCATGGGGGAGAAAACCCAACAAAAATTCCTTAATATAGATAGCCAATACAATGCCAAGATAATAAACCAAAACACTAGAGAATATCTGACACTGAGCAATGTGCCTCTCTCTTCCTTCTTCGCCCAACTGCAGCTATCTCCAAACTTGCGCACTTGTTGAGTGGAATGAGTGAGTGTATGAATGAGGCACTAGCCTCTCTTATTTATATTAGTTGGTAGGTTCTAGGAAGGTGTCTCTTCACTGGGCCGGGCCGACTTCTTCACTTAGTGGTTAAAACGACTTTAATCATGCTTGGGGATGACTTCTTAATTTCCAAGATATAATTAGGGTTTGACCAATCCACAAAAGGGGATTTGGTCATTTGCAAGGCCCAACATGATCAATCCACAAAATGGGATTGATCTAATCAATAATGACTCAATAATAAATAGAATACTCTTTGCAGTTACAATATTTCAACACTCCCCCTTAACAAGACGAGTATTCTACAACATCGTCAGGAGAGAGAGAGCGCAACAACATCAACAACATCTGAAACACTGACTGACATATCTATAAATCATCGAAAGTTTTTCTTATCATCATTCACAACATGGTGTTGGAGTAGCATCGTCATCATCTGCATTARCATGAATTAGTATAACACTAATACATCATCATCATCAATAACATCAATAACAACAACATCATCATCACAACACAAAGGTTGGAGCAACAACATCATCATAGCACGAAGGTTGGAGAAACAACATCATCACAACATGAAGGCTGGAGCAACAACATCATCACAACACGAAGGCTGGAGCATCATCATCATCATCATCATGGGGCAACATAATGAGCCAGGTGTTACAATATTTTGTGGTACTCTGACAATCCCTAAGGAGTTGCCGAGGAATCATAAGATTCCCTAGAATATAAAATCCTAACGGAGCTACCACGTGGTAGTCTAACAGACCGTCCTTACCATACCTTCGGGATCTTCCCAGGAATCATAAGATTCCCTAGGATTATAAAAATCCTAACGGAGCTACCACTACTCACCATAGCTAGCATATACATGCACAGGTACTTTGACAGACCGTCTTTACCGGACCTTCGGGATCTGTCCAGGGATGATTATTCCCCTAGGATATAAAATCCTAACTGAGTTGCCCGCTATTGTTCACGATACCATAGTATCATCAAAATCACTCCCCCTTTCGAGGGAGCTCCTTTCGAACTATACCAAGCTTGTCTCGAAAGTGCCCAAACTTTACACAAGACAGGGGCTTGGTCAACACATCTACAAACTGCTCATTTGTGCCAACATATTGGAGCTTTATGGATCCTCTCTGCACCATATCACGAATGTAGTGATATTGGATTTCTATGTGCTTCGACTTGTCATGGAACACATAGTTCTCTGTCATCTTTATGCAGCTCTGGTTATCACATAGAATCACGGTTGCTTCCATATCCAGATCAAATAGACATGTTAACAACTTACGTAGCCATATGGCTTAACAACTGGCGGAACATGCAACAATGTATTTCACGTCTGCTATGCTAAGAGCAATACTAGATTGCTTCCTACTTTGTCATGAAGTCATGGATGACCCTCGACTGAAACAACATCTTGAAGTGCTCTTTCTGTCAGAAACACTTCCAACCCAATATGAATCGGTATAACCAACCGGTCTGAAGTCTTGATCTCCATTGTAGCAGGGACCAAAGTCCAACATACCCTTAAGGTATCTCATCACATGTTTTGTTGCAACAAGGTGAACACGTCTGGGCTCTACCAGATACTAACTCAAGGTGTTCACAACAAAACATATATCTGGCATGGTATTCGTTAGATACATCAACGATCCAATTATCTGTCTGTACAGTGTAGCATCAACCAATTATGTCGAAGTATCAACCAGGAGATTCAACTTTGTTTCCATGGGTGTAGTCATGGATTTACACTCCAACATATCAAACCTCTTCAGTATTTCAACTGCATACTTCCCTTGGTCAAGGAAGATATTCTTTGTGCTCTACCAAACCTCAAGACCTAAGAAATAATGCATTAGGCCTAGGTCTTTCATCTCAAATTCTGTAGCAAACTTCTTCTTACGATAAATGATGAGATTTTCTTCTCCAATTAAGAATAAGTCATCCACATACATCAACAATATAACAGGCTCATCATTCATAACCTTGAAGTAAAGGTTAGAATAAACTTTACTCTTGGTAAATCCCAAGCTTGTCAGGAAACTGCCAATTTTGCCATACCAAGCTCTAGGATCTTGATTCAATCCGTACATAGCCTTCTTCAACTTGCATACATGTGTCTTTATGTCCTCAACTTCAAACCCTTAAGGTTGTTCTATATACACTTCTTCTTCAATGACACCATTTAAGAAGGTTGTTTTCACATCCATTTGGTGTAACTTCCACTTCATATTAGCTGCAAGGGCTATGGTGGTTCTTATAGAAGTGTATTTGGCTACATGAGCAAACGTCTCTTCATAATCAATGCCTTCCTTTTGAGAAAAGACACAAGCTACAAACCTTGCTTTATATTTCGCAATACTTCCATCAACAACGTGTTTTATCTTGTATAGCCATTTGGAAGATACCACATCTTTGTTCTTCGGTCTTGGAACTATTTCCCATACATCATTCTTTATAATGGATTGGTATTCTTCTGTCATGGCATCTGCCCATTCTTTCTTCTGAATGGCTTCTTCAAAGCAGGTAGGCTCCTTCTCTATGAAATCACACATCAAATCCACATAACTGGAAAATGGGTTAGGTTTCTTAACTTGTCTCATGGTTCCTTCGGGGGCACCATACTTCTATCCATCTTGAATAATTTCTCTTGCCCAAGCTTTCTTTCTCTTGTGAGAGATCATCATCTGGGGAGGTTCTTGAGATTCTATCATATCATGATCTTCATGAATCTCATTATTGGGGGAAATTGTGGCTTCCCTCACTGGTTCTGCAACTCTGGGAGTTACAGGTTCTTCTTCATATACTTCTTCAAGTTGGCATATCCTTGATTTCTTGAGTGTTGCATCTTCATCAAAGGTTACATTTCTGTTGATATCAATATGATGGTAACCTGGAATGTAAATTTTGAAGGTCTTTGAGACCTCACAATATTCAACAAATTTTCCCTTATTTCTTGAAGGGTCTAGCTTGGTTCTCTCTTCATTCGGAATGTGTACAAACACTGGACATCCAAATATTTTGAGATGGCTAACTTTTGGCTTCTTTCCGGAGAACATTTTTTCGGGGGTTTTGAACCCAAGTGCACTATGGGATAATCTGTTTTGTGCATACACTGTTGTTTTTGCTACTTCTTCCCATAAGTGCATTGGAATATCTTGATCATGGATCATATTCTTCACTGCTTCCATTATAGTTATGTTCTTTCTTTCTGCTACACCATTTTGTTGAGGATTGTAGGGAGTGGTGAGCTCCCTCTTAATCCCGACATCTTTGGAAAATATTACAAACTCTTTTGAGGTGTATTCTCCTCCCTTATCTGAATTGAGAATCTTGATTGTCCTTTCTTAGAGATTCTCTATCAAGGCTTTGAATTCCTTGAATTTCCCAAACATTTCATCTTTTGATTTCAAGTATTAAACCCAAGTCTTGTGAGAATAGTCATCAATAAATGATACATATTATACATAGCCACTAAGAGAGGTGGATGGAATTGGGCCACACACATCTGAGTGGATGATCTCCAAGACTCCTTCTGCTTTACTGTCTCTCTTCGGGAAAGGATTCTTGATGTTCTTTCGTTGTGCACATCCCTTGTACACACCTTCATGGTCAACCTTGAAATCTGGTAGACTTGTAACTTCCTTGCTTACATATGGTAAGGCATTGTAGTTGATGTGAGCTAGTCTTATGTGCCAAAGTTCACACAGACTCTCAATGGAGTGAATCAAGGTTGCATCTGAGTGACCTTTTAATTTGTACATGCCACCTTCTTATGTTCCAATAACAATTATGGTTTTTCCTTTAGGCCACATGAGGACTTCACCATATATTAAGGCAAACCTGAAGCCTTTCTTATCTAACGTTGAGATAGAAATCAAGTTCTTCGTCAAACCTGGTACATATAGTACATCCTTCATCTTCATTGGGGTCCTTGAATAAAGTTTATAATAGGACTTTCCTACTCCTTTGATAGGGTATTGGTAGTCATCTCCAAGTGTAACTTTATGGGGAAAGTTCTTTTCTGTAAGGCTAGAGAGAATGTCTCTTTGATCTGTCATGTGCTTGGAAGCACCACTATCTATGAGCCACGTATCCTCAACAGGTGACACTGATCCTGATAGGGAAAAAATTAAGACATAGTCTTCAATGTTTTCTTTAATCATCTTTGTGGGTGGCTCTTCATCTTCAATTGTATGGGCATGGTGCCTTTTGTTCCTCTTCTTGTATTCTTCTCTTCTAGTTGAAAAATTCTTAGCAATATGCCCCATCTTGTCACAATGGTAACATTGGTAGGATGATAAATCATTTTCTCTTCTTTGACGTTTCTGAAACTTTTGGAATCTCCTCGGAGGGTGAGATTGTTTATGGATGAATTTATTTGGGGAGTGAGACTACTTATGTGGGTGGGTCTATTTATTGAAGTGAGGCCTTCTCTTTCCTCCTTTAGTATGAGTAGATAGAGCTTGATTGTGACCCCTTAATAGTATTGCTTCTCGGTTAGCTACTCTTTCTTCTTCTTGAACACATTCTTCCCAAAGACTGTCAAATTGTAGTTTTTCCTTTCTGGCACAAATGGTTTGGATGAATGCATCCCAAAGTTTTTTGAGACCGTTAAGAGCTGTCATTACGAGTTCATCTTCATCTAGGGTATCTCCAATTGCTTCTAGTTGTTCCTTAAATTGAGATATTCTAGAGAAATATTCATGAATTGTTTCTCCTTTCTGCATCTTTGTATTCTTGAGTTGAGCTCTTAAGTTCATCTTCTGATTAATGTTTCTTCCTTCATATAATCTAGTTAGGGAATCAAACATTTCTTTTGGGGTATCTTTATATTCCACTTGAGGGATCAAGTGATCTTTGATAGAGTCTGCAATGATTCTTTTGGCCCTAACCATGTCTTTCTGGTACTTTGCTTTAGCTGTAGCATTTGTGGGTTCTGGTACATTTTTTGGGATCAATCTTGCTAGGTCATTCTCTTCAAGAATGAGTGCAATTCCATACTTCTAGGCACAGAAGTTATCCACACCTTCTAACTTGTCAACAAGCTTGGTGCTTGCAGACATCTTGACCCAAAGCTGGGAAAATGACCAAAAAATGAAAGTGTTGAGAATTTAGATCTGAACTTACCAGGAGGTGCGCTTGGCTAAGGCGAGTATCCTGGTGCTGTCAGTTTTATGAAAATCCAAATTTTGCCCCTTGAAACCGAGCTTGCACAATTCTGGTCTGGTACTTTCGGTATTGGTTCTAGTTTTCTGGTACCAGTGAAAAATAAGGTTTCACTTTATGGGATTTTTGTCCATTGAAAAAGTGCGCTCAAGCTGCCAATGAGCTCACTAGGCTAGGGTGCACTTCCTTGATGAGTTTCAGGCTAAAATTTCTCTTCAATAAAAGCCCTATTTTTCTTGTACGCCAATAGTGACGTTTTTTCTTATCTAGTGAGAGGTGCTCTCTTCAGCTTAGCTCTGATACCATGTTAATTTTTTAGGAGCTATTAAGTTTCTTTTCAATTTACTAGATAAAAATAACATAGGTAGGATCACTGGGAGAAACACAGTCACAAGATACACAACATTTGTCCCGGGAAACCCTCATGGGGGAGAAAACCCAACAAAACTTCCTTAATATAGATAGCCAATACAATCCCAATACAATAAACCAAAACACTAGAGAATATCCAACACTGAGCAATGTGCCTCTCTCTTCCTTCTTCTCCCAACTGCAGCTATCTCCAAACTTACGCACTTGTTGAGTGGAACGAGTGAGTGTATGAATGAGGCACTAGCCTCTCTTATTTATATTAGCTGGAAGGCACTAGGGAGGTGTCTCTTCACTGGGCAGGGCTAAAGTATTCACTTAGTGGTTAAAACCACTTTAATTAGGTCTGGGGCCGTCTTCTTAATTTGGAGGATATAATTAGGGTTTGACCAATCCGCAAAAGGGGATTTGATCATTTACAAAGCCCAACATGATCAATCCAAAAACTTAATAATAACGATTATGGAGGCAACAATACTCCCTTGAGATTAGTTTCTCATCTTGACAGTTTTAATTATTTTAAAAGACATAAAAATGATGTTGCACTAAACTAACAACTATATACAACATTTATTTACTTATTTACTATCCTACCTAACCTAAGAAATGACCCATTTTCAAGTATATGAATACTTCCAATGAAGCCATGTGCATAACATGATTATGAATATACTCACATTCAAGTTTCTGTTATTTCGTGCTTCCATGACAATGGCACCAAAAAGGTGGGGTTAAATATATGCATTATTAATTCCCAACATTAAATTGTCAACCAAGGAGTTGTAGACTTAGAGGTGCAAGCACAAGAAATGCAGGATTGGAGCCTAATATAACCTAATGCCGACAAACCACACTTTAATGAAATAAGACAACCACATAAACAGTCCAACGCCTTAGGAAGAAGCCTGTTACAGGGAAGTTATATCTTACGAGTTAAACCTTAAATCTTTCCTTTAGTGATTATGGCTATTACAAAATAAAAGTACAAGAATTAAAATGTGAGAAAATAAAACTAAGCTAAAGAAAACAAATAAAGAACAAGAGTAAACTAAACTAACTAAAGCAACCTAAAGCACATTTATATCTAAACATTCCTATGCTCAAATTCCATCTCTCACATGTATAAAAAACGGAATACAGAATGACAAATTATAAAAGAATGATGGTATGACAAAAATATGACAGAATATTAGAATTTACAAAAGTTATTAAATATATACAAGTTATAAAATAGATAAAATTTATTCATTTACAATATTTATTATTTACAAGTATATTGAATCACTATTTTCAAATTACCAAATATATGAGTTACGAAATTTAAAAAAATTATTAGAAATCACCCACTATGCAAAATTTATTAAACAATTTACAAATTATAAAATTTATTAAATATTAAACAAAATTTTATTAAACAAATTCGAAATATAGAATTTATTAACTATAGTCAAATTACAAAATGTAAAATATATACAAGTTACCTCATAAAGTGAAACGTTTTGAAAATTTTTTGAAGAACATTTTGTTATCATGAAAAGTGGATTTCAAACGGAAATACATAATTAAAACAACGATTCAAAGCTCATGGAAATTTAGTTCCGGTCACACGGTCAAAGTTATTATACATGACTCCCAATGGTAATGTTTCAAACAAAGAATTACAAGTCACTGCTGGTTAATAAAATACAAGACCACCTTTGACGTGAAACAAATGGATTGAGTCGACGAGGATTTCTAGAATGGCAACGCACTGTATTATCATCCAGATGTGTAAAGAATTGATTGTGCTTGACTGAATATTTCAAAAGGAGCATAAGTAACCAGGAGCGGAAATGACAAATAAACTATGGATCACAAAGAATCACACGCTACTTGTAATATGGAGAGATTCGAGATAAAGAACCAGTCATAATTCTCTAACCATAACTTTGTTTGGAAAATGGCATGCTTCGTGACCAATTTCCCATGTTGGAAGAAAAACCCATTAATTTTGAAATCTGCCTTCATTTGCACGGAAATCGAGGCACAATTTGAAAGTTTGAAATATTTACTAATTTTTGCATAATTGTTGCCCTTGGGCTGTAGGTCCACACGTGCGAGCTGAGTGAATATTTCGAAGCGTTCCGATATTTTGAACTATAATCCGGTATCGGATGCCTGTAGAGTGTGCTGGTACTAGAGGATTGTGCTAGTACTAGAGGATTGTGCTAGTACCAGATGGTTTCTGGTGCAGGTACCAGATGGTTTCTAGAATGTTCTGGTGTAGGTACCAGATGACTCCCTGTGCGGGAACCATATGACTTCTAGTGAGGGAATAGTGCAAGAACATATTTTTGGACAGAAACATAGGATTAAACCATCATCAACAAAACTATTGTATAATCATCCTTTTAATCACTAAAAATATGGAAAATTATGTATTTACCACATAGGATGAATAACAAGAGATAATGGAGGTTTATGGTGTAATTAGGGATATATTATTGGCAAAATGCGGGGAGAAGGTGTAATGATGAGTGCATTTGTTTAGCGTAAAATATGACAAAAGTGGAGCCCAACAAAGGTCCAAGTGACCTAGTTCCTCCATGGAAAAGCTTTCACATTGAAAGGTCCTGCAAAGACAAACAAGTACACCCTCTAAGGGTCCAGAAGTCACATTTATCATGCCAAGTAAGCCACATTTAATAAAATAACGACCCAAACATGTGCATCAAATCCCCCCTTTTCAAAATAAACAAATGCTCAAAGACTTTATACAACTTGCCAAATTTAAGTGTGGGAGGGTTGTCATGGTGCCCTATTGGGCAAGTCATTCGCCAAGTCAAGGGGTGTTTCCCAGGAAGACCCTCTCTAAGTCATGTAAAATATTATGAGGTGGATGGGGGTATGACTTTTGTGCATGGGGTTTCTTGACATACAAGGGCTCATATTGTCTAATTTATGGGTGTCTTTATAGAGGGAGTGTTGCATCCTAATTTTCAATGAAACATTTTTCCAAGCCCTTTATTTTCCATTAATTGATTATGGTCCAAATCATTGAGTGCTATGTGCAATGGAAAGTAAGGAGCACCACAATGCCACTTGAAGCTAGGAAAACACAAAATGTCATGTGCAAGGAAAGTAAAAGACATCACAAAATGCATTCCCTCAACAAGCGAGACATTTATTTAATTATGTGTTTTACGGTGAGAATCTAGAGTATAATCTATGGCTCTTATCTTTTGCTAGCTACAACCCCTCTGGGCCTTTTGTCCCTTCCTCCCATGAAATGAGGTACAAGCCCTTTTTGGGTCATTAAGTCTGAAAACCCAAACAATAAGAAGACGAAGGGGAGGAAGCGTTAAAAGTGGTAAATATGGATGGGAATAGTACGACGACCCTTCAAGGAGACCCCCTAGTAGCAACCCTTTTCCCGAGGGTGACCCACTTACTAGGAAAACATGTCAACCACCAATGTGAAATTAGATAAAAAGAATCATTTCCAAGGAAATGTTTTCAAAATCCAAAAATGACCCCTTGCAACATGTTCGAGTGCTTCAATTGTTAAAATGACACACACCACGAGACTGGACTTGTTACCTCATGGAGCAAGACTTGTTGTCCTCCGTGGGCCAAGATGTTGTGGTGGATGTTGTTGCTTCCAATAAATGGTGATGTGTGGTAAGAAGAGGGGCTTTGTATGCTCATCCAGCCCTCAACACTCCATATTTGCAACCTGCGGGCCTCAAGACATCATCTCCTTAGTTACCCTTAGTGTTACACACCAAAATGTCACACCTATGTACACCTAAGTGTTGTAAGTGTCGTATGCACCTTACTAAGTGTTGCATGCACTTTGACAAGTGTCGTATGCACCTTACTAAGTGTTGCATGCACTTTACTAAGTGTCACGACACCTTGACACCATGAAAGAACATTTGTCACAATCCCTAATTAGTGTGGAGGAGAAATATATCATATGAAGGTCAAAATACTATGTGCACATGAGTTACTCATTATTATTTATAAAAAAGAAATTAATTTAGTGTGAGAATCCACCCCACATTTAGTTTCCTAATCTCAAGGAGAAGTATATAATCTATTGGATGGTTGAAATATTTTCTCAAACCAATATCCTAATTGGATGGATCTTGACAGATATTTCTGTTAATATTATGGTAGCTGCGGGAGGTATTTACCCCCATATGTGAACCTGACGAGAATAGAAGACTCCGGAAAGCAAGAGAAACCCTAATGAGTTGGCTAATAACCCTAGAAGCCTTGTCGGCTCAAGAAGAAAATTTATATTAGGCTATTAGCCTCCAAGAGAAGAAGTCGGCTAGAATTAATAATAATATACTGAACAGACACATACCCAGA